>PVIW01002230.1:135311-232077 GCA_004026585.1 Noctilio leporinus
TTTTTTTTTTTTTTTTTTTTTTTTTTTTTTTTTTTTTTAGGAAACTCCATTTCCACAGTGACTGTACCAGCCTCCATTCCTACTGGCAGTGCACCAGGGTTCCCTTTTGTTCACATCTTTACAATCACTTGTCACTTGACCCAGAGATTCCACTTGTGGGAATATATCCTAAGAATCCTGAAACACTAATAAGAAAGAATATATGCACTCCCATGTTGATAGCAGCATTATTTACAATAGCCAAAATCTGGAAAGAAGTGCCCACAGTAAATGAGCATATAAAAATGAAGTGGAACATTCACACAATGGAGTACTACATAGCTATATAGAAAGAAGGAACTCTTACCCTCTGTACAGTATGGATAGACCTGGAAATTATTATGCTATGCAAAATAAACCAGACAGAGAAAGACAAATATCATATAATCTCACTTATATGTGGAATCTAATGAACAAAATAAACTGACAAACAAAATCAAAACAGAAGCATGGAAACAGAGAACAATTGGCAGATCTCAGAGGGGAGGGGAAGGATGTGAGGAGAACTGGAAGAGATTAGCCAAAGAACATATATGCATAGCCCTTGGACACAGAAAACAATGTGAAGACAGGTGATGGGTAGTAGGAACTGAGTGAAAGGGGCAAGGAGGGGAAAATGGGGGACATCTATACTTATGTCAACAATAAAAGAAAGTAGAAGCCTGATTTTTCAGGACCTTCCCTTCTGTCCTAAGAGAATTTCCCTTTTCCTCTTTCTCTTCCGTCCCCTCCCCTCTCTTCCCCTTCCTTTCTCTTCCCTTTCTTTACTTTCTTCCTTTTTCTCTCTATCTTTTTCTTTTTGCTAAGTAACTTGTATTAATATTTTCATTTTGTTTTAATTATTTTTATAAGAATTAAACCTCTTTTAGAAAGAAGAAAAAGAGCCTTTGTTACTTCAAAATTGGAATCATCAAAATGAATTTCAAGTATGCAAAGTATATTCTAGTTTAAATCAGGCCATTCTGAACATTTACTCCAATAATGGTGAACAATTTTTTATCTATTTTCAGGTCATGAGGGAACATATAATACCCTTTTATTTATATAAGTTATCTTTACATGCAGAACCTGGAAAATAGGCATTATAATCCAAATTTCTCAAATTAAAAAACAAAATGAATTTCAGAAGAGCCTATTAGTCCCCTATTAGGGACTGGCAAGTGAATTTTGAGACTATCTGATTTTAAATGTACTGAAAGTTTCACCAGGTCTTGTAGCTGCCAATCTAACCAGTGAGTTCAATATAAGGCTAGGAGTAATAATGAGTCTTTCCTATATCAGATACAATATAAGGGGTTCCAATACAATAACATTGTTCACTTATGGCAATATAAATTTCAGAGTAAATTCTGCATACTGTTCCAAAAAGAGATGGTTAAGAAAACTTACTCTTGAATAATACATATATCTGGAGCTCAAGCCTTAGCTCTTTGTGACCATGAACAAGTTACTTAACCTCTGTGAGGTTCGATTTCCTTATTTATAAGATGAAGATCCTTGATTAGTTTTAGTGACATGAATGAACAAATACATACAAAGCACTTAGAACAGTACCTGATACTTTAAGTAAAGAGCTTAATACATGTTAGATATTATGATTCAAATGATCTATAGGAAGATATCTTGCATTAGTGCTCTCTAATTGGCATAATATTTAGTTCACATCAAATATGGCAACAAAATCTTCAAATCTATAAAATGCAATGTGTTTACCTTGCTCTAAGGGAGCGGTTAATTAAAATCCTTTCTCATTAGTAGCTGTGCTTTTATATATCAAAAAAATTTTATACCTTCAATCTGTGAAAAGCTAGTAAGTATGTGCCAATTTTAATGAGGTTCCTGTCCACTTAAATGAAATAAAAATGTTTCCTCTGTTTTTCTAAAGTTAAAGTTTCTATTAGCATTTTAGTGCTAGGTTTTACTCTTTCCCAACCTATTAATGATATCAGCACTAAACCTCTTACTGTGAAGTTCAATTTATATGTTGGAATACTGTGATCACATAAACATTCCTATTAATGACACTAGGTAAAATATACTCTGAAATTTAGTCATAGACTTAGTAATGTATGCCTATGAAGAACACTTAAATTCTCACTTGTGATTAAGTTCTTAATAAGTAATCTCTGATTATGTTTCAGTGACCTAACTCTTTAACATTTCTTTTTAATTTAACTAAACATTCATTTTAATGGGGATGGTATAAGTTAATCCCAGTAAAATAAAAATAGTATCTATATTTATATATTTAGAAATATAGATATTTTATCATCTGAAGATTTCTGTATTAAAGGCTTTCCCATCAAGCATAGACAGACTCAATAAATTCAAACCTCAGTAATAGTTTTCCTTTGTTTAAAGCATTACAATAGTTCCTTTTGAAAAGTGAGAGGAGTTATCAATAGCTGAGAGTGAGGGGGGTCAGTGGAAAATATTGGGGCCTTAATTTAGAATAGTATAGTAGGGGATTAACTAGGGGATGATCAAGGTATGAATAAGAGAATATATTAAAGTTTAAAATGGGCTTTCAATATCATTTAACAACTCCTTTGCCAAAAAATAGAGGAGCTGAGTTAGAGGGACAAGGAATGTTTTGATAACATTTCTCAAATTGCTGATCATAGAGGGAAGGGAAAATAAATAAATAAAAGGTTAAAAAAAATTGCTGACCATAGGATGGTAAGTCCTCAAGCTCTGAAAGATTTTAGACCAGTAGTTTCTGATGGTGGGCAGACCTCTGGCCTGGTGATAAACATGGACTTACATGGAGCCTTCAGGAGATTTGGCATTATTGCAAGCTGCAGCAGGCTATCGACCAAAAGGCTGGGTGGCTTGTGAGGGTGTCGGTGTTCTATGCACAGTTTGTCTACCCTGTCCAATAGCAGAACCCACTAGCTTACAGTAAGGTCAGGCTTATATACCCATTAGAACAAAGGAGGCTGTATGTACCTTAGAACAGAGATAGTATACCCAAAGATGACACTTGCCGGTTTAGGGTCGCTATGTTGATTGTCCTTGGGCTCACTGTTCTGGGCTCTGGGACAAGGTTGTCTTCAAGCCTAGCTAGCTGGCAGGCTCCAGTGGAAGGGCCAGAGAGGAACGGGGGACCAGCACCCTCCCAACCTGATGTAGGAACAAGGCTAAGAAGGGAGAAAATTCATAAAAAAATAAGCAGCTAGGAATTTAAAAAAGGTTTTCAGCTTCTCCAGAAGATAAGAGAAAGAGGATTTATCAGATTGAGCAAAAAAAATGGGGGAAGTGTTACCCAGGAAGTTATAGATACAAGGGGAACCCCCCCAAAACTGAAATTATCTCCCGGAGGGCAGGTCCCTTGTAGGACAGGCTTCCCCATCTAAGTGAGTGTTTCAGGAGCCTGTCTGTATCACTCACTGTACAATGGTGCTGTTGTGAGTGGCCGTATTCAGCTTCAATGAATTTTTTGAAGGCTCTTTTAATGAGTTTGTCCATTTTATGATGGGTGATATGTGAGCCCACCTAGCTACACCATGCTGAACATAGAGCAATTTTTGACCAAAAATAGCATGACTCCAGTGCCCCACACCCTATTCACCCACTCTTGTCCTAAGTGGCTTTTTTATGTTTCCCCATATGAAAAAAGTCCTCACAGGAAAACATTTTGCTGATGTGGAAAAGGTGAAACAAAAAATGGCAGAAGTACTAAAAGGCATCAAAATCAATGAGTTCAAGGACTGTTATGAGCAGTGGAAAAATGTCTCAATAGGTGTAGTACATCAGATGGGTACTTTGAAGGCACCCAAATTTAAAAATGTAAGAAAAATACACAATTTTTTATGAATAAATTCTGTTTTTTTTGTTCCCCTCTCATAAGTGGGGGAAATTTAGAGTTAGAGAATTTTAGACATCAATATTTTTCAGAGAAAAATGCAGATCCCAAATGTGATGTATTTATGATCAGTATGTGTGAGGTAGGGTACAGATGAAATATTACCTTCAAGCAACCATTGCTTAGCTCCTTCATTTATTCATTCATTTATTTAATTAGACACCAAAGATATATTAACTCTAGAAATAACTTTATGTTTTGTGGGCCTGAAGCATACACAATTTTGTGATACTTAAGAAAATGAATATAAATTTGTAAATAGGTAATTACAATTCGCAATTAGACACAAGCTTTGGAAAGGGCCCATGTAGTTTGCAGGACCTGAAGTTTAACATGAATTAGCTTTTTCTCTTTTAATAAATCCACCTCTCGCTGAATGTCTGCGTAATAGAACCCCTGGGAGGTTTTCGGTTTTAGGGGGCTCATTTGCCCACTGCCAAAAAGAAAACTCTTAATAGAGGTTGCTGAACAGGAAAGGAGTTTTGTTTATTTAAAGGTTATACAAACTTAGATTAAAGGTGTACTTCTGCCATTAAGTCCCACTCCCTTTAAGAACACCCAAAATATACAGTCCTGACAGATCAGGCCAGTTTTAGAATAGACAAGCAAGAGGTACCATCTTTCGGAAACACAAAAGTTCACAGCTTAGCATTTTCCAGTCACAGTTCAAAGTTTCTGGCAGCTGTTGTACTCAACTCTTAAGTCACATGTACTTGCCTACCTCTGTGCAAACTGCATGCTGTCCTTCACTACTCCCTGCCCAAATCACCTGTGCCCTCCTCTCTCCTAAACTGCATCCATCCCCTCTTCTGAAGCTTCTGAAGCTGCATGTCTGTCTGTGTGTCTGTTTGTCTGGGTGAGAAAGAAAGAACAAGAGAGAGAGCTCTTAACGGCTGCAGCCTTATTTTTAAATCCCTCATCACAGCTTTTGACAGTGGTAATGGATAAGGTAAACAGTTCTGACCAATGACACTCTAATAGGCCTTTTCATCACTATCCTATGGTTAAAGCCCTTCTTATTTGTCTCCCCATGCAAAAGACAAAGGCTGTTTCACTGAGTTCCTTATTCCTATTTCCAAACCACAGAGTGGGGGATTTTGGCTTTCTCCTACTCTGTAACACCTGTATTCCAGGTATTAGGCCAGATACACTAGATATGGAGAGATACTTAGAAATGCCAGCACAGTGACACTGATTATCTTACACAAAACCAGGAATGAAACACATACTCATGGACTTTCATAAATAAAATATCCACAGTGTTATTCTGAGTAAGACAAATAATTTTGTTTTCAATGCAATAATGCATTCAATGTTCTGAGGCTCTGTGGACCTGTGAACCCCAGCTTCTTCAGCATGTCCCTTGTTGAAGGATAGTGATGTTTTAAAACTCAGATGATTAATTGCCATTAAAATATAGTTGTTGAAATTTCTTGTGGTTCAATGTCTTAATTGTATGCAACGTTTTTTCCCTTCTATTATCCTCTGTGGAACAATTAATTACATTTTTCCCTTCCACCTTTTCTTTTTCTGTCCATCTCCAAAGTGAAATAAATCAGAAATAATGATGAAAAAAAAAAGACAAATGAAATGTTTTTATAAACCACAAAACAGTATGGCATTAAATAAATAAAAATGTGGCATTATCACTGTAACATCTTTACCATTGCTGTTGAAAAAGAACATTGTCTGAAATGTAATCATACTTTGTACAGAAATCTATATCATGTAACATTTTCTGAATAGAGTACCAATAATACTGTTGATAATAGTGGAAAAATATTTTGCAGTTACAGAACACTTCTTTTCAAGATAAATAAACTAGCAATAGCCCTGATTCTATTGCTTATTAAAGCAGTTAATATGATAGGTTTTGGATTTGCATGAGCTTCAGATTAATGGTGTTTACTGATCAGTTGAACTTATACTCAGAATGCCAGTGACAGGAGGCATATGAACGTCCAGTCAGAGGTGTCTCATTCATTTGTAAATCATCACGTTTATCCTTGGTAAAATGATAAAAGCGTATTAGCATAACAACTCAGTCAAGCTTAATACAGAAAGAACTAATTGAAAATTCTGGAGCTTCATGTAAAAAAGTTACTTTATTTGAAAAGTAACTTTTTAAAGACCCATTTGAAAAACAAGATACTTAAAAACTGAGCAGGGACTTTATAGTCTTATTGTAAATTATAAGGTTGCTTCAAAATGTAAACATAGCCCTGTCTGGTGTGGCTCAGTGTATTGAGTGCTGGTCTTCCTCCAGCTGGGGACCTGGCTGGAGACCTGGCTGGTAACCTGGTTATGTGCCCTGGTTGGGAATGGGTTCGCAGATCGGTGCCTTATCAACTGTGCCACCAGCCAGGGCTGAAAAATTGCTATTTTTCATTTCACTTTCCTTTTCACCTATTATTTATCTATCTAGTCATTCGTCATTCTCTTTCTCTATAATAAGACCATTTTTCATCCTTTTAGTGTCCAATCTTGGAGAAGGACCCGCACTAGGTCATTAGATGCACCACCAGGGGAAGGTGAATATAGTGTATTTCAGCCAGAACAGCCTACATTTTTTTCCAAGGCTGCTTCCCCCCACCAACCTCAACTAATCCCTTGGTCCTTCAGACATAATGAATGAGCTCTGGGACTTGCAAGAGATTCAGTATCATTTGTATTTTATCCTAAAGGAAGAACTGAACCCTTTGACAGAGATCAGTATGCACAGAAATAAATACTTCCTGTGATGAAGTGTTGAAGGTGACTTATGTCAGTAATTGATACAAACATAGTTTTTTAAGGCTGGAAAGATTGCTCCCTAGGTATTTCTTTGTTCTATTTTGGAGTTTATGATGGTGAGCCAGGTCCTATAGTTTTTGAAAGAAAGATTTAAAGGAAGAACTCATCAGTTTAATGTTTTATTCAAGATAGTTTTTTTTTTTTTTTTGGAAGGGATAAAGAATGACTAAACATAGGGTAATCTATATGTGGGGTTGGATTTTGTGAATGCATTCTAGGCTTAAAGTATACTTATAAGAACTCATTCTTATACAAAGGCATACCATTGATTCCGAAGAATTCAAATAGAAGTCCACATTTTAAAGAAAAAAGAAAGATCATAGAATGTGCTCTTAGTATCTTTACCTTCATGTAATTCCACTCCTTCTATGAACATCCCATCTTTTGCCCTTGGCGAATGTAATTTATTTCCCTGGCTATTCATTTCCATAAAGTTCAATGACTCACTTCATATTTGGACTGTCTCTACCATCACATTTATAAAACATTTTGTATTAATTTGTCACTGTCAAGAAACTCATCTTTAAGTATTGAAGAAAATACCTTTAATATATTACTTTATTTTGACTCACCTAACACAGATAGACAGCAAAGATATCTATATATCCATATACAGGTACACCCAAATTCTTTTTTTTTTAAGATTTTATTTAATTATTTTTAGAAAGAGGGGAAGGGAGAGAGACAGAGAGGCAGAGAGACATCAACGTATGGTTGTATTTCACCTGCCTCCAGCCACAGACCTGACTGGAGACCTGGTTTGCAACCTTGTTATGTGCCCTGGCTGGGGAATTGAACCTGCGACCTTTGGGTTCGCAGGCTGGCGCCTTAACCACTGAGCTACAAGCCAGGGCTCAAATTCTGTTTCAATTTGTGTAGTAGTATTTTTTCATGCATATATTATGCTCAAAGTAAAAATCCAAGAAACAAGCCTGGGCTGATGGCTCAGTAGATAGGTACCAGCCTGCAAACCCAAACGTCACTGGTTCAATTCCCAGTCAGGGTACATAACCAGGTTGCAAGCCAGGTCTCCAGCCAGGTCCTTAGCTGGAGGCAGGTGAAAGGCAACCGTACATTGATGTTTGTCTCCCTTTCTTCCTCCCTTCCAGTTCTTCTCTCTAAAAATAATGAATAAAATCTTTAAAAAAAAAAAAGCCAAGAAACAAAACAAAAAATTCAGACCACTACAGAAGGATTTAAGGAAGAGAGTAAAAGGTTCCTGAAGTTCTGTTAACTAAGTATACCAGAATGAACATATTATTTAGCTCTTTCATACATTTTTCTATGAATACATACACATAGCATTGGGATTTCATTTATAAGATGATTTTCTTATGGACCTTTATGCTGCTACGTTTGTCAACCTTCCCGGATTCCTGGTATTATGCACCACTCTCACCTAAGATCACCTGATGTGCAACCTTCCACACTATTTTCCCTTTCACTAATTCAATCATACACATGTATAAAATGCATTTTTCTCATTTTTATGTTAACTTTTATTTATGAAATTTGGATCGTATTCTATCATTTGACTATCATGCTTTTCTCATTGGTCAATAAATATAATTTATTCTGTGTCATCTGAGGATTATTTTTTAAATTAATTTACTGTTATTGAATTACATTTATCCCATTTTTCTCCCTTTGCCCTCCCCTGCCCCACCCTCCCTATTTCCTCTCCCACAGCCAATCCCACATGTTGTCCAAGTCCAAGGGTCATTTATACTAGTTTTTTTTTTTTTTTTTTTTTAAGATTTCATTTTTTATTTTCAGAGAAAGGGAAAGGGAGGGAGGCAGAAGGGAGAGAAACATCAATGTATGGTTGCCTTTCACCTGCCTCCAGCTACAGACCTGGCTGGAGACCTTTTGCAACCTGGTTAAGTGCCCTGGCTGGGGATCAAACCAGAAACCTTTGGGTTTGCAGGCCAGTACCTTATCCACTGTGCCACCAGCCAGGGCTATACTAGTTTCTTGACTAAACTGTTACCCTTCTCTGCCTCTTTCTCCCCCTCCCTTTTTTCCTCTGCACACTGAAATTCTGTTCCTTGTTCCATGCCTCTGGTACTATTTTGCATTTTTGTTTATTTTGTTCATTAGTCTCCTGTATTGGGTGAGATCATGTGGTATTTGTCTTTCACTGACTGGCTTATTTCACTGAGTATAATACTCTCGAGTTCCATCCATGTTGTCGCAGAAGGTAGGATTATCTTCTTTCTTTCTGCTGTATAGTATTCCATTGTATAAATGTACCACATTTTTTAAAATGCATTCATCCACTGATGGGCACTTACGCTGTTTCCGGCACTTGGCTATTTTAAATAGCATTGCTATGAAAATAGAGGTGCATAGGTTTTTCTGAAATGGTGTTTCAGGGTTCTTCAAGTATAATCCCAGCAATGCAATCACTGGGTCACAAGGCAGCTCCATTTTTAGTTTTTTGAGGAAACTCCATACTTTTTTCCATAGTGGCTTTACCAGTCTGCACTCCCGCCAAAAATGTACCAGGGTTCCCTTTTCCCCACATCCTCACCAACACCAGTTGTCTGTTGATTTGTTAGTGATGGCCATTCTGACATGTGTGAGGTGATATCTCATTGTGATTTTAATTTGCATCCCTCTGATGGCTAGTAATGTTGAGGGCTCTTTCATATGCCTATGGGCCCTTTGTATGTCCTCCTTAGAAAAGTGTCTGTGCAGGACTTTTGCCTATTTTTTAATTGGGCTGCTTATCTCCCTGGTGCTGAGTTGTATAAGTTATTTATATATTTTGGAGATCAAACCCTTATCTGAGGTATCATTGGCAAATATGTTTTCCCATACAGTTGATTCCCTTTTCATTTTGCTGATATTTACTTTAGCTGAGCAGAAACTTTTCAGTTTGATGTTGTCCCTTTTGTATGTCTGTTCTTTTATTTCCCTTGCCCTTGGAGAAGTATCGGTGAGAATATTGCTACATGGGATATCTGAAATTGTATTGCCTGTGCTTTCCTCTAGCACTTCTATGGTGTTATGGCTTATGTTTAAGTCCTTGATCCATCTTGAGTTTATTCTGGTGTATGGTGTAAGTTGCTGGTCTAGCTTTATTTCTTTGCATGTCCCTGTTCAGTTCTCCCAACACCACTTATTGAAAAGGCTATTTTCACTCCATTTTATGCTCCTGTTCCCTTTGTCGAATGTTAATTGACCAGAGTCCTGGGTTTACTTCTGGATTCTTTATTCTGTTCTATATTGATCTATATGTCTATTCTTATGCAATTACCAGACTGTTTTGATTACAGTGGCAGTGGCCTTGTAGTTTGAAACCCAGTATTGCGATTCCTCCTACTTTGTTCTTTCTCAATGTTGCTGTGGCTATATGTGGTCATTTTTAGCTCCATATAAATTTTTGAGGTATTTTTTCTAGATCTGCAAAATATGTCATTGGTATTTTAATTGGGACTGCATTGAATTTATGAATTGTGTTAGGTAGTAAGGACATTTTAATGATGTTAATTCTTCCCATCCATGAACACGATACATGCTTCTGTTTATTTATAGCTTCCTTAATTTCTTTCTTCAATGTTCTGTAGTTTTCTGAGCACAGGTCTTTTACCTCCTTAGTTAGGTTTATTCCTAAGTACTTTATTTTTCTTATTGCTGTAGTAAATGGGATTTGTTTTCTAGCTTTTATCTCTGATGCTTCATTGTTAGAATACAAAAATGCCTTTGATTTCTGGATATTAATTTCATATCCAGCTATTTCGCTAAATTTCCTATTAGGTTGAGTAGTTTTTGGTGGAGTCTATTGGGTTTTCTATGTACACTATCATTTCATCTGCAAATAATGACAGTTATACTTGCTCCTTTCAAATTTGGATGTCTTTTATTACTTTTTCATATCTGATCACTGTGGGTAGAACTTCCAAAATGATGTTGAACAGAAGTGAGAGTGGACAGCCTTGTCTTGTTCCTGATATTAAGGGGAAAGCTTTTAGTTTTTGCCTGTTGAGTATGATGTTGGCTTCAGGTTTCTCATATATGGCCTTTATGATGTTGAGGTATGCTCCCTATATTCCCATTTTGCTTAGTGTTTTTATCATAAATGGTTGCTGTACTTTATCAAATACTTTTTCAGCCTCTATTGATATGATCATATAGTTTTTTGTCTTTCATTTTGCTCATGTGTTGTATTATGTTCATTGATTTGCAAATGTTGTACCATCCTTGCATCCCTGGGATGAAACCCACTTGATTATGATCTTTTTAATGTATTGCTAGATCCAGTTTGCCAATATTTTGTTGAGAATTTTCATACCTATGTTCATCAGAGATATTGGCCTGTAGTTTTCTTTGTTGTGTCTTGACCTGGTTTGTGGATTAGAATAATACTGGCCTCATAGAGAGTTTGGGAGTCTTCCTTCTTCTTGGATATTTTGGAATAGGTTGAGAAAAATAGGAGTTATTTCTTCTTTAAATATTTGGCAAAATTCACCTGGGTAGCTCTCCAGCCTTGAGCTTTTATGCACTAAGAGATTTTTGATTACTGCTTCAATTTCACTAGTTGTTCATGGTCTACTCAGGGTTTCTGCTTCTTCTTGATTCAGTTTTGGTAGGTTATACATTTCCAGAAAATTATCCATTTCACCCAGGTTGTCAAACTTCTTGTCATATAGTTGTTTGTAGTAATTTCTTACAATTCTTTGTATTTCTGAAGTATCAGTATTGATTTCTCCTCTGTCATTTCTGATTTTGTTTATGGGAGTCCTTTCTCTTTTTTTATTGATGAATCTGGTTAAAGGCTTGTCAATTTTGTCTATCTTTTTTTTTTTTTTTTTAATTTTTTTATTTATTATTTCCAGAGAGAGGGGAGTGGGGAGAAGCAGAGAGAGACATCAGTGTATGGTGGCCTTTCACCTGCCTCCAGCTACAGACCTGGCTGGATACCTGGCTTGCAACCTGGATATGTGCCCTGGCTGGGAATCGAATCAGGAACCTTTGGGTTTGTAGGCCAGTGCCTCACCCACTGAACCACCAGCCAGGGCCCAATTTTGTCTATCTTTTCAAAAAACCAGGTCTTGGATTTATTGACTCTTTAAATTGTATTTTAGTCTCTATGTCATTTAGTTTTACTCTGATCTTATTTCCTTCCTTATTAGTTCTGGGCTTTGTTTATTCTTGTTCCTCTATTTCTTGTAGCTTTATGGTTAGGTTGTTTATTTGAGCTTTTTCTAACCTTTTTAGGTAAGCCTGCATTGCTATGCATTTCCCGCTGAGGACTGCCTTTGCTGTGTCCCATAGGTTTTGGACTGTTGTGTGTTCATTTTCATTTGTTTCCAGACACTTTTTGATTTCAGCTTTGATCTCATTGTTAACCTATTTATTAGTTAAAAGCATGTCATCATGTTATTCAGTCTCCATGATTTAAAATGTTTTGGCTTTTTCCCTTGAGATTAATTTTTAGTTTCAAGCCACTGTGATCTGATAAGGTCTTGGTATGATTTCAATTTTCTTGACTTTATGGAGGCTTGTTTTGTTTTCTACAAAGTGGTTTATCTTTGAGAATGTTTCATGTGCAATTGAAAAGAATATGTATTTTACTGGCGTGTGTCTCAGTGGATTGAGCCCTGGCCTATGAACCAAAGAGTCACTGGTTCAGTTTCCAGTCAGGGCATATGCTAGGTTTGCAGGCCATGTCTCCAGCCAGGTCCCCAGCTGGTGGTGCATGCAAAAGGCAACCGTGTATTGATGTTTCTTTCCCTCTCTTCCTCCCTCCCTTTCCCTCTCTCTAAAAATAATGAATACAATCTTTAAAAAAAAAATAATGTGTATTTTGCTTCATTTGGGTGAAAAGTTCTATGTATATCAGCTAAGTCCATTTCATCTAGAGTGTTGCTCAATGCCACAATATCCTTGGCGTTTTTTTGCTTGGAAGATCTGCCCATTGTTGATAATGGGGTTTTAAAGGCCCCTACTATTAGTGTGTTGCTATCAATATCCTTCTTGAAGTCCTCCAAGATTTTTCTTATATATTTGGCTGCTCCTATTTTGGGTGCATATATGTTTACAAAGGTTGTATCTTGATGTATCATTCCCTTAAGTATTATGAAATGTCCTTCTTTGTCTCTTTTAATGGCCTTCATTGTAAAATCTCTTTTGTCTGAAACAAGTATTGCTACCCATCCTTTTTTTCATATCCATTTGATTAAAATATTTATTTCCCTCCCTTTACTTTCAGTCTGTGTACATCTTTTGTTCTGAGGTGGGTCTCTTGTAGGCAGCATATGTGTGGGCCATGTTTTCTTATCCACTCAGCTACCCTATGTCTTTTGACCAGTGCATTTAATCTGTTTACATTTAAGGTTATTATTGACAGGTACTTATTCATTGACAGTTTTACCCTTTGTATCTGTGTTCCTCTCTGTCTCTTTCTGTTTCTTCATCTTTTTAAAACAGACCCTTTAGCATCCCTTGCAACACTGTTTTGATGGAGATGTATTTTTTTAGCCTTCCTTTGTCTGGGAAACTTCTTATTTCATCTTCCATTTTGAATGCCAGCCTTGCTGGGTAGAGTATTCTTGGTTTCAGGACTTCGTTCCTCATTGCTTAGAATATTTTTTGCCATTCTGGGTTGTAGTGTTTCTGTTGAGAAATCAGTTAATAACCTTATCAGAGATCCCTGATATATTATTAGCTTTTCTCTCTTGCTGCTTTTAGGATTCTCTCCTTCTCTTTGAAATTTGACATTTCAATTTTGTGTCTTGGCATGGGCTTGTTTGGGTTAATCTTAATTGGGACCCTCTGTGCTTCTTGAACTTGAGTAACATTTTGCTCATCAAGTTAGGGATGTTTTCTGTCATTATTTTTTACAACAAGTTTTCTATCCCTTGATTCTCTTCTCCTTCTTGTATCCCTATCATATGAATATTATTGCATTTCATGTTGTCCTGCAGCTCTCTCAAAACCTCTTCATTCTTTTTCAGTCTTTTTCATTTGGTTGCACTGTTTGGGGATTTTTTTCTATGTTTTTCTCTAGTTTGCTGATCCAATCATCTGCTTCTTCTAGCCCTCCTTTTGATTTCTTCTACTGTATTATTCAACTTGGCAATTGTATTCTTCATTTCCTACTGGCTCTTATTGATAGTTTCCATGACCGTTTTAATGCTGGTGTAGTTTTCAGCAAGTACCCTGTAGCTTCCATGGAGTTGTTTGTAGTTTTCTTTGAACTCACTGAGCACATTGAGCTTTTCTATCATAATTATTTTGAATTCCATGTCTGATAGTTTCTTTTTTATCAGTCCTTCTGGAGATTCCTCATTTTGTTTCAATGATGGACTATTTCTTTTTCTCCCTATTTTAGGTGATTCTTGCTTGTTTTTGCTTTTTAGGTTTTTTTTTTTTTTTTTTTTTTTTGAGTTCCTGTCTTTGTGGTGTGACCTTCTGTCAACTAGCAGTCCAGGTTCTTTACTTCCTGGTTCTACCTCTGATGAAGACAGATCATTCCATAATCTGGCCTAGTCAGCCTGTTAGAGACAACCAGAGATCCACTGTCTTTGTCTGTGCTCTTCAATTTTTAATTGAATTAACCTGTGCTCAACTGTCAGGTGACGGTACCGCTGGGCAGGACAGATTAATTCAGTTATAATCCAATCAACCTGTGATTCATGGTCACCTTAGGCAGCACTGGGCAAGAGCAATAAATTCAGTGTTAATTCAATCAAACTGTGATCAGTGGTGGAGCTTAGGCACTGCTTGGTGAGGCTAGTTAATTTAGTTTTTAATCAATTTAATCTGTGATCAGCTGCCAGGTTCAGGCACCACTGGGCAGGGCAGATTGATTCCAATGGGTGGGGCTATGACATCCCCTTAGGTGGAAGCCACTTGGTGCTGCGTGCTCCACCTATGGTGTCAGGGATGAGTCAGCACTGGGACCCAGTTAGCTGCTCTCTCATTTCTCTCCTCAAAGCCACTGCTCCAAATTCTCCTTAAGCATCTCTAGTCCACCCTGACCTCCCTCTCCTGAAGCCCAGGGCAAGAGGGTGCCAATGTGTATTTGTGCATGGCCATTTTAGTAATTCTCTATCTCTAGCCATCTCAGGCTAGCAAACCCTGCAGCTTTTTGCTTTTCACAGCTGGATGCTGTTTTACTCTCAATTGTGTTGCTTTAAGCTGGGAAGCCCAGCTGGGGGTTTAGAACCCACCCTTTTCAGGTGGAACCCCTGGCCCCATTCCATTCAGCTACCACCATTGGCAGCCCAGTCAGCCCTCTCATGTCTCCTCAGTTCCTAACAGTCACATTGTGATGAAGTGGCCTCTTCTGTTGTGTCCATGGTAATAAGGCTTCTCTCCAGCTAGTATTCTGTTGGTTATTTCTGGACGATTTTCCCCAATGAAGTTGTAATTCCAGACTGGTCCTGGGAGGAGATTGGTGTAGCTCCATTTACTCCTCCATCATCATGGTTCCCTTCCTGAGGATTGTTATCTTTAAAGTTACATCTTATTTGCAATGGATCTATATTTATTCACTTTCTATTAGTGATTATTTAGTTTGTATTTTTGTTAAAAGTAATATTGCAATAAATATTCTATACATACATTCTTGTGTACTTTTTTTTTTTAAAGATTTCATTTCATTCTTTTAGAAAGAGGGGAAGGGAGAGAGGCAGAGAGGGAGAGAGACATCCATGTATGGTTGTGTTTCACCTGCCTCCAGCCACAGACCTGACTGGAGACCTGGTTTGCAACCTGGTTATATGCCCTGGCTGGGGAATCAAACCTGCGACCTTTGGGTTCGCAGGCCGGCGCCTTATCCACTGTGCTACCAGTCAGGACATGTACTTATTTTTTAATTTAATGGAGTAGGTAATCCAGGAATGAAATTGCCAAAGTAAAGAGTAGATGAATTTTCCATTTTGATATTAACTTTCCTAGAAATGTTGAATATCCTCTTTGTGAATTGTTTATTTAAATCTTTGCCTTTTCTTTCTTTAAGTTTTTATTTTTATCAAATTTTAGATTCTTACCTTTGAAAAGCTCTTTGTGTACTATAGATTTAAAGCATTTTCCTCATTTTTTTTTGCAATATTTTTATTGAATTACTTGGTCTGGTTGGATCTCAACAGTGAAAAGATGCAGGGTTGATTTTGTCTGGCAGGTAGAACTCAGATCCAAGGCAGAAAATGTCTAGTGTGAAACTCAGATCTCCTTGATTCCCATAAACATCATGGCCATCAAAGAACAATGAATCTACTTTCAATGGCTCTTTCTGATAAGTTGAGTTTGTAAATTCTCTCTTGGTTACATACATTATATGTTATACTTCCTTTCATTCCTTCTTAATAGCTTATAAAGAAAATTGAATAACAGAGACCCATTCTTTGAAACACCAATACCTGAAATAAGAACTATGGATCTGTCTTTAAATAGGGAACATTTTTAAAAGAAAATTCTGAAAAGGACTACTGGGACTAAAGAATATTATTTATTCAGACACTATGTTAATTATAGCTTTTCTTAGTTTTAAGAAATGTTTATTTCTTTTATCTTTTAAAATTTAATTTTATTGTTGTTATATTACTTTCATCCCATTTCCCCATAGTTACAGTATAGCCATAGTGGTATAAGGTATGTTATAGGGAATAGAGTAGCTAAAGAACTTCTATGCATGATCCATAGGCATGAACAATGGTGTGGAGATTGCCCAGGGGAGAGGGGGATGTTGGGTGGTGGGAGAATGGAAAAAAAAATTTAGACAACTGTAATAGCATGATCAATAGAATATAATTAAAAAAAAAAAAAACTCTTAGAAAAAATGTTTAAGGTACTTTAGTTCTCAATGAAGTGAAGAAAAACTTGCTTTATAAATAAAGTTGAAGGAAACTTCAAGTGAGGTTAAAACTTGACCTTAAGGGTCAATTTCTGGCTACTTAATAGAAATGGAATGACATATTGTGTTAACTAGCAAAAATGAAAAATTTAGTTGGTTAATAATAATGAGATATATAATTAATTATTAATAATACATAATTGATGTAGAAGTAATTCTTAATCACTTCATATTTTGATCTATGTATCTCTTGTCAAATATAGAATGAACTCTCTGAAGTTCTTCACAAAAACTCAGTTTTATTTTCTAAACCTGTATGAAAAACAAAATAAAACTAAACAGAACTATTTGTTTTAAAGACAGCTGTCTTAACTCACTGCATACCTACAACAGAAATTAAAAATAATTTTAATTAAATATTAGCACTCATGAGATTTTTCTGTCTAAAAAACACACTTAATGTCACTATATTTAACTTCAATAATTTTACCCTTTTCTAGATGCAAGGAAGAATTGAAGGCTATTGAAAAACATGGATAGTTTCAAAAGCATGTAATAGAGAGTTAGATGAATCCTTAGAGATTATCTAAGAGAAGCTCAATCACATCTTTCTGCAGATGATGAAATGGGAGCTCAGAGAGTCTAGACTACTTGACTAATCAATATGGAGTCATATGAAAGAAGAAAAGAGAAATAGTCTATCACTTTAAACACCAAATTCTGACAACACTTATAAATAGCTATTTTAGTTTCCACTTGTTTTACTTACATTGATATTTAAAACATATTGAGAGGTCGTATAACAGCAATTGAACAGATAAGTTTTAAATATAGGAACAAGCCCTGGTTGGTGGCACAGTTGAGAGGTGCCGGCCTGCAAACCCAAAGGTCAGTGGTTCGATTCCCAGCCAGAGCACATAACCAGGTCTCTAGCCAGGTCTTTTATCTGAAGGCAGATAAAAGGCAACCATACAGTGATGTCTCTTTCCCTCTCTGCCTCCTCCCTGCCCTCCTCTATGAAAATAATTAAAAAAAAAACAACCCTTTTTAAAAAAAGAAAATAGTGTAAATAGTATAATAAATAAATAAATACAGGAATGTCTGGAGGATATAAATTTATTCTCTAAAAAGTATTTAGTACTTTTTTCCTGGTATTTAACTCTATATTGTCTGAATGTGAATGAGATCTGCTTATTAAATGAGTGAACATGGGCAAATTACTTAATTTTTTGGACCCTCAGTTTTCTCATTAATAAAATGAGGATAATAATAGTATCTGCCTCACAGAATAGATGTGAAAATTAAATAGGTTTCTTATTGTATATAAAGCTCTTCTTTAAAAAAAATTAAATATTTATTTTTTTAAAGATTTTAATTTATTATTTTTAGAGAGAGAAAGAAGAGAGGCAGAGAAGGAGAGGGACATCAATGTATGGTTGCCTTTCACCTGCCTCCAGCTACAAACCTGGCTGGAGACCTGGAGACCTGGCTTGCAACCTGGTTATATGCCCTGGCTGGGAATCGAACCAGTGATCTTTGGGTTTGCAGGCCAGTGCCTTATCCACTGTGCCACCAGCCAGGGCTTAAAGCTCTTATTTTTTATTGTACTTTTTCCATTACCATTTAGTTCCCTTATACCCCTCTCCCCACATCAATCACCACACTGTTGTCCATGTCCATGAACCCTTTTTCCTTTTTGGTCAATCCCTCCATCTTTATCTATGAATCTGTTTTATTTTGCTTGTTAATTCAGTTTGTTCATTAGATTCCACATAGAAGTGAAGTCATGTGACATTTGTCTTTCTCTGACTGGCTTATTTCACTTAGCATAATGTTCTCCAGGCCCATTCATACTGTTTAAAAGGGCAAATTATTCTTATTTTTATGGTTCAGTGGCATCCCATTGTGTAACTGTCCCATGGTCGTTTTGTCCACTCATCTACTGATGGATGCTTGGGCAGCTTCCATATCTCGGAGATTATAAATAATGCTGCAATAAACACATATGTGCTGTGTTCTTTCAAATTAGTGTTTTTGGTTCCTTCAGATATATTCCCAGAAGTGGTATCACTGGGTCAAAATACAGATCCATTATGTTTTACTTTTTGGTTCATAGCTATTCATAAATATTTAGTGAGTGAATGAATAAAGGATTGATAAGGAATTTTAACTTTGTTTTGAAGGGTTACCAACAGAGAAATATTATACTTTAAAAATAGTTATCTTGTAATAGTAGAGAAGTGGATTATAAGGGGCCAAATTGGTGGTAGAAAGACCGCCTTAGGAGGGTGTTTCAGTAACTGAGGGACCATATGCTGAGGAGGTCTGGAGCAGGGAAGTGCGTATAGATGAAAGGAAGGGTTCAAGAGACAATTTAGTTAGCACATGTTGAGTTCCAGCACCTCACTAACCTATTTGTGGCCCCAGTTGACAGTCCCATGGCCTCGGGTGCGGACCATCAAGTGATGATGGTGAGGAGGACTCTGGTCTGGTTGGCCCACCCTTATCAGAGTGGCACTTAGGTTAACAACCTGCAGTGGGTTCAGGCATTTCTACACCCACTTTCCTGCTTCCATGTGGCCAGGTGCTGAGAGCACTGGCATTGCCATGCAGTTTGCCCTCCCACAGCGGTAGCATGCACCAGGCTTACAGCAAGAGCATCTTATGTACACACTGGAACAGAGGAGGCTCTGTACACCTTAGAACAAAGAGGCTGAATACCCAAAGGTTATATCAGTCTGCTCATAGTTGCTAAGGTGGTTATCCTTGGGGCTTAGTGTTCCAGGGCTATAGGATAAGATGAACTCCAAGGCTAATTATTTGGCAGACTCCAGAGGAAGCTCCAGCCATGTACAGATTGAGAAATTCCTCTGGCCTGACAGTACAATTCACAGAACTCCTTGACTAACTCTTTGTAGAAATAGAAGTCCCAAATTTCTGGCTTGGCCATTCATTGGATAAGGTATCCATTGGACAAAATAAGGAGGGGAGTGGAAGATGTTCATTTCAAGTTTGAATGCTGTGACAGTGCAAATACAAACCTGGAACTCAGGAAACAGGTCCTGAGTGGGGCCATAACTTTGGAACATCTAGTCACATAGAGCAAGTAGTTCAAGGTTTTGCCTATAATGAGCAGCAAAATGAGGGGAAAAAGTACAAAAGACTGAGATCATAGTACACATCAGCATCTAAGAGATTAAAAGAAACTTGAGAAGGAGTGAACAGAGAATTACAAGGAAGAAAAGATAATTTTATTTTAGGTTGACAAATGTGTAATTGATACTGTCAAATTCAGCAAAGCATATAACAAATTGAAAGGTATTCAATGCATTGGTCTTTGTCAGAACAACTTCAGAAGTGTCATGGAGATCAAAGTATGGTTTCAGAGGGTTGATGTACAAATGACTAGGTACAAGGAAGATATTTAGATAGACCACTCTTTAAAAACATGATTAAAGGAAAGGTTGATAAGAGTCCAAAGTTTAGTACATAATGGGCTCTCAATAAATGTTTATTGAAGAAACATGTAAGTACCTGGGCTCTAAGCAAGGTTAAGGCCACACTGCAATGAAATAGTGAAATAAGCATAAACACATTTATATGTTGAAGTATTGTATATGGAACCCATGATACAAGAGATAAAAAATATGTCCTAGAAAGTGAAAAATGAATATATCAGTACATAGGCAAAATAATTTACCTTGCATATAATATATTTAGAGGTAAAGCTATAAAGGGACAATCAGCAATAATTTGCAAATGAGGGGCAGGAACCTGAGAGCATTGATATGATAGTCTCTATTCTCTCAATAATTTAGGGAGTATTATGTTAAGAGTAAGAATGGCAGGCAAGGAACTTAAAGGAATGAGGTAAATGATCACAGTTATTCTTGAAATAATGGTAAATGGAATTGGTCATGTACAACTTGGACTAGTCATACACATGGTACCCGGATGGCTTTAGATGTCAAAAGTCTCAATGGGGCAAGCTGCCCAATTTCTGTACTTTCCTCTAGCTGTGCAGAAGATATAGGTATGACTGCAGAAGGAGGGTCAGTGGATTAATGATTTCCTGTTATTTTTAGGTCTGAATCAATGGGAGGAGAAAGGAATAAGGAAATGGAAGGTGCTGGCAAGACAGGGTTTACCTTAGGGTCCTCACTTGAGAAAAGAGAAAATAAAATCAGAAGATTAGTGATAATGAGATTAAGAAATTAATTGCACAGCTTCCTTAGGAATAATATGCATTCTCATATTTTCAGATATTGAATTTTTAAGTTATTTAATTTATTTTTTTATTAAATTTTTTGAATTTAATAAAATTATACAAGTTTCAAGTGTACAATTTCACAAAAAGATAATTTGTTCACTGTATTGTGTGTTCACTATCCCAAGTCAAGTCTCCTTTTACACCATCTATCCCCCCATACACTCTTTTACTTCTCCCACCATTCTATGGCAATCATCGCACTGCTGTTGGTGTTCATGAGTTTCCTCTCTCTCTCTCTCCCCACTGTCTCTCTCTTTTTCTCTTTTTCCCTTTCTCTCTCACCCTTTTTGTCTTTTTTTTTTCTCAATCCCTTTACTCCCCTACCTAGTTCCTTAACTCCCCCTACCCTGACAATATCAGCCTACTCTCCGAGTCTGTCTCTGTTTTGCTTGTTAGTTCATTTTTAAACTGAGATTTCTAAGATGGAATATTTTCAGTGTTTGATGCGATCCAAGGGGTCACTGAGTAAAGTGGAGATATTAATTGGAACTGAGCACATCAAGAGACTAAGAGACTAAGTCTAGGTTGTAGAACAAGTGTGAAAGGACATGGGATTTTAAAAGGCCATGGAATATTAAGAAAAACAATCACATCTACATTTAAAAAGTGTTCAGCAGTAACAGTGGTGGTTTACAATGTAAACACATCATTTCTAAATGACTGTAGGGTGGTTATCCCACCTGAATATTTCATTAATGTTTCTGTCCTAAAAGCTAGAATATTATAATTATAATGTTTTGTAATGAGTGTTTATTTTTTATCTATGCTTGAATGTATTTACATTTGGTCCTTTATATAATTTTTAATATTATTCTGTTCATGTATATATAAAAATATACATATACGCATCAATTAACTGTGATCCAGTATTCAAAGTCTTATTTTATTAAGAGGAGCTTAAATGAATAAACACTATCATATACATAAAATTTATATGATATTAACATATGGTATCACAAATACGTAGAAAATTTGAATCCACAGATTCTTAAAAATATCTCCGTTAATCTAGATAGAGGGACTCTATGATAGTCTGAACAACCTATCTACACACTTGGTAATTTTTACTTATTATATGATTTGTATTGTTGGTTTAGAAAAATTCAGACATGTCCCAAATAGCAGCAGTGAGGAGAACTTAAAGAAAATAATCTTTTTTTTTTTTTTTTTTAAAGAGAACTCTCCAAAAGAAGGAGATTTGTCATTGATATGAGCACTATTTTAAGAGACTTTCACAATGGAGTATTACTGCCTATGGACTCACAGTTTTCTTTCTCTTATCACACTTTTTAGCTCAGCTGTGTGCTAAAAATCTGACCAGCTCATTCTACCTGCACATGTACAATTTCCTGAAATAATATTGGTTTAAATAGTATTGTTCTATTCTATATAAAAATGCTCCAGACTGCCTCACAAAAAATAGTGTTATTGTAAGCTCAAACTATTGAAAAAGTAATATTGCCTCTATAGAGGTACACTATCTTAATAAGACATATCATCAAGACAAGGAAAAATGTACTTTTCAAATCCTACAAGTGTTAGAAACCACCATACAAAACCTTTGTTCTAAAACAATGCCAATTTTACCTGAGGCAGGCATTTTACTGCATCTAAAAGGTCTCCAAGGATGTTAGAGAATCTTAGGTGAAACTGTAAGCTGGTGGATGTAATGAAAACTAAAGTTTATGTTTTGCGAACTTTTCTCAAGGCTTTTCCCCTGGGCTTTGAAATGTTACTTCCAGTTTGCTAGTCTAACTTCACTATGTAGTGCTGGCAGGAATTTTAGAAAGAGAAATAGTTGGTGAACATAATAAACTAAAAAAATAGAACTCTTTTCTCACTCATCTGCCCCCCCACCCCAATTCTACTGAAGGAACTGGTGGTAGGAAATCTTGTTAATCGAATTAAAATAAATGCCAGCAGTTGTAAAAAATGAGAGGCCAATTTTATTTATTTATTTTTTAATTTTATTTTTAATTTAATTTAATTGTTGTTTTATTATATCCATCCTTTTTCCTTCCCTCTGTCCCCTTCCCTACCCACCTGCTCCCCCTTAAAGTCAATCCTACTTGTCCATGTCCATGGTTCTTCCATGCTAATTCCTTGACTAAACTGCTCCCCTTCTTTGCCTCCTCCTCTCCCCTCCCACCTCCCACCTCCCCTCTGCCCACTGGAGATCTATTTATTGTATTCATGTATCTGGTTCTGTTTTGCTTATTTGTTTGTTTTGTTCATTATTGTCATGTAATGGGTTAGATCATATGGTATTTGTCTTTCACTGACTGCCTTATTTCACTAAGCATAATACTTTCTAGTTCCATCCATGAGAGACCAATTTTACATTAGAATCTTTTACTTTTGTAACTTACTTTGGTAGTTTGCTCTAGAGAAAATTATCAAACAGACATCTGCCAATGTCAAGTTTTTAATCTTTCTTCAAAGTTATTTCTGTTCTTGTTCTATGAGCCCAGAGTTTTACCCAAATTGATAGTTAAGTAAACCGATTCACACAGAGTGGTAACACCTTACTATGTTACTATACTCAGAGATATTGCTTTGTATATGTGAAATTATTTATAACTCATTTGTCCAAAAATCTATTTTTTTTTTTAACATCTACTGTATTCCTGTCACTGTTCAGGGCCATAGAAATATAGTAGCAGACAAGACCTTAAAGATCTCTGGTATTATGGAGCTTACATTTCATTGGTGGTCAGACAAACATCACAAAGAAAGATTTTACAATATAAATAGAATGACTAAGTGACAAGTGCAACAACAAAAGAATTACAACAGAATAAAGGGCTAGAGAGTAACAGATGAGCTTTATACACTTTGCACCAAATACATCAAACAACAAAGGTAGAGGTATGGTATTACACTCCCAGACTTCAAATTATGCTACCAAGTGATAGTAATCAAAATAGTATGATATGGCTGAAAAATAGACACACAGACCAATGGAAGAGATCTGAGAGCTCAGAAATAAACCTACATATGAAATAAACCATATATGGTCAAATAATTTTTGACGAAGAAGCCAAAAACATACAATGGACAAAAGAGAGTCTCTTCAATGAATAGTGCTTGGAAAATTGGAAAGCCACGTACAAAAGAATAAAACTAGACTGCTATTTGTCACTATATGCAAAAATTAACTCAGAATGAATCAAAGACCTAAATATAAAACCTGAAATAATAAAATATTAAGAAGAAAACATTGGACCTTGGATTTAGAGAATATTTTTTAAATTTGACCTCAAAGGCAAGGGAAATAGAAGCTAAAATAAATGAATGGGACAATAGCAAACAAAAAAAAGGTTCTGCACAACAAAATAAACCATCAACAAAACAAAAAGACAACCCACCAAATGGAAAATACATTTGCAAATAAGGGGTTAATAACCAAAACATATTAAGAATACATAAAACTCAATGACAACAATAACAAAACTCCAATTCAAAAATGGGAAGAGGACCCAAAACGATACTTCTTCCAGGAAGACATACAATTGGCCAACAGATATATGAAAAAATGCTCAACTTCACTAGCTATTATGAAATTCAAGTAAACATTACAATAAGATTCCACCTTATACCTGCTGGAATGACTGTTACCAATGAAACAAAAAATAACAAATGTTGGAGAGGTTGTGGAGAAAAAAAGAATGCTCACACACTGTTGGTAGGAATGGGAATTGGTGCAACCACTATGGGAAATAGTATGGTGGTTCCTCAACGTTTTAAGAATAGAGCTGCCACATGACCCAGCAATCCCTCTTCTGGGTATCTACTCAAAATTTTTGAAAATATTTATTTGTAAAGATATATGTACTCCATGTTAATTGCAACATTATTCATGGAAATGCCAAACTGTCCTTTGATAGATGATTGGATAAAGAAGATGTGGTATATTCTACAGTGGAATACTATTCAGCTATAAGATGAAATACTGCCATTTGTGACATGGATGGAATTTGAGAATATTATGCTAAGCAAAATAAGTCAGACAAATAAATCACATGATTTCACTACTGTGTGGAAAGTAAAACTGAAAGCTACAGATGAACAAATAAGACATGCAAATAAATAAAAACTCATAGACACAGGCAACAGTATATGATTACCAGAGAGAAAGAAGGGTGGAAGTAAAAAGTGGGGAAAGGGATCAAATATGCAGTATGAGGCAAAAGTAGATTTATAGTTGTAAGCAAACAAAGCACAGTTTATTTTTGCATTATAATGTGTTAGTTATTGCATTACTTTCCATATGAACAACTATAAACATACTTTTGCCCCAATCCTGTATGGTAACAAAAGGAGACTTGACTTTGGATGGTTAACACACAATGCAATTAAAAAAAAATGATGTATTATAGAATTGTACACTTGAAACCTAATAAATTTAATAAAAATTTTTAAAAATAAAAAAGATAACAGGTTTTCTATTTATAAAAAGTTAAATAGCAACTTGAATGTTAATAAAATTATTTTTATCCACTTAATATGAAGTTGACAAAAAATAGTAACAAAAACATTTCTGATTGGAGAGAATGTAACAGTAGTATAATAACAGGGAAATCTTAATGTTAAATTTGATTCCCATTTGGTGCTAAAGTTCTAATGGAGAAAATGGTAGAACATCCTTAATAAAAACAGGAATTGTGAGGACAAAATGCTTTTAACATGTGGACTTTATTGTTTTTCATATTGACTGCATGTTGAAATTATGGCATTTGGGATAAACTGGACTCAGTTAAACATATTATTAAAATTAATTAATCTGCTTATTTTTAACTTTAAAAATATGGCTACTAGAAAATTGCACATTATAGTTGTGGCTCACATTAGATTATGTGTGCAGATCACTACATGAAGCTCTGAAGGCCTTAAATCAGGAGTTGGCAAACTTTGGGTAAAGAGCTAAATAGTAAATAATTTTGACTTTTTGAACCAAAAATCCCACATGTATTATGCATGTAGTCATGTAATCAGCTAAAGATGTAAAAATTATCTTTAGATTGCAGATATTAAAAAAATAGACAGTGGGCCAGATTTAGCCACTCCTGTGTTAAATTATTGTGGAAGGACTTCTGGGCTCTATGGTCAAAGAGCATCTCTGCCCCTAAGCCAAAAGGAACTTGAGCCAGACACAGCTTCTGTTTCTTTTATCTTATTTATAAAATGAGAGTAGTAGCAGTTATCCCTTAAGGATGTTAAAGAATTGAGTACAATTTGATGAAGTTGGTTTGTTAACCATTTGACAAAGTGTTGGTTTCTTATTTCTTACAAAATGTGAGATTGTTGATAAATACTGGATATTTGGAAAGCACATGCTGAGAAAAATATCACACACATGCATACACATGCTCACATGCACAAATTATTAAAATAAAAGATGTGAAACAGGTCATATACTAACCTAAGCTGTTAGGAAAGACCAAAATCTATACTATATGATGTGTGTGTTATGACTCTCTAAAGAAAATGTGTGAGCTGTTAAATCTGATAGTCCTTAAAATGTTAGGGTTTGCTTAAAACAACAGAAGCTCTCTGATGGTGAATTTTTAAAAAAGATTTTATTTATTATTTTTCAAAGAGAGGGAATGGGAGAGAGGCAGAGAGAGAGAGAGAGAAACATCAATGTATGGTTGTCTTTCACCTGCCTCCAGCTACATATCAGACTGGAGACCTGGCTTGCAACTTGGTTATGTGCCCTGGTTGGGAATCAAACCAGCGACCTTTGGTTTCGCAGGCCAGCACCTTATCCACTGTGCCACCAGCCAAGGCTGATGGTGAAATTTCAAACACCTGTGCTGGGGACCAGCCATGAACAAAGGTCCTAGTTGAAGTGTCTCAAAACAGACCATGTAGTAAACAGCTTTAATATCAAGTGCTTTTGAGTCCTGCTTCTTAATTTAGGAGAGCATTGTCAGATCTCCCCATGATACTAGTATCCATGGGTGGAGAAAACAATGAGTGAAAAATAACTTTTAAAACCCCTCTAAATACTTTACTTTTTATTCTATTGATCACAATACTATTCAAATAAATTTGGTAAGTTTTTGTGACAATGTGTATGAGACATATAGTGTGTTCAGGATACAAATAATCTTTGATAAATACATGGATTGTAGACTCTTTGTATTCCTATGATCTCTTAGGGCTCAACAATCCTATAGGCACATTTTTCAAGAGTATGATACCTACCCTAGGAGATAAAATCATGAGAAATTAACAGTTCATTTCATTTCCAAAGCAATGCTGACTTACTCTAATGCACCCTCATTTGCTACCTTCATGTCCCCTACAGTAGTGCTCCTAAATTTTATAATCTTGCTTCACTGTTCTATGAGTGTTCTCATTTTTATGCGTGTATTACATCACAATCTCTAATATGTTTGACCTTTGCTACCTAGAATAACTAAGCATTTATGCTGTGTCTCTTTCACTGACTTCTTAGGTTAAGGCAGCAAACCAAACTGTATACAAGTGGCCATTGTTTGCTGTGACTCAAATGCAATTAAAGACAGTCACCAAATCTAAATAGATGCCCCTTTGAGAAATTTCAAAAGCTCATTTATACCATCATTGCATATGATGCTCTATAATTTTCATGCAAAATTATGCTACGAATATTTAAAGTTCTACTCAAAAGATTAAAAACTGAGGGGGAAATAAGTCCAGGTTATAACCTTTTTTACTAACTGATTGAAATGTTCATCTGCCAACATTTACTTCATGTCTATAACAGAGGATCATTTGGGGTACTTTTTTGTCACTTGAAGTGACTCAATTATGCTGTAAGTCAGTTGTTCAAACTAGAACTTATCCACTCTTCTTTCCATCAAGCTTAGTTATTATTGAAGGCTTGCCCTTATGTATCAGTCTACTTTATGCTTCAATGAAGAGTATGTGATGTTTTTCCACACAGAAGATAAAGCCAGATTACTAGGATTCAAATTGTGAGGTTTCCTCACATGTTGTATGATCTTAACAAATTATTTAATTTCTCTGGTCTCAATTTTATCTATAAAATGGAGATATTAATAATATCTACCTTACAGAGTGATTATGTTTAAATCAGCTGATATTTATAAAGTGTCTGGCATGGTGAAAACCCATGTAAGCAGTTGTTAATTATAATAAATAGAATAGATCATATGTCCTAAGACTTAATTGGCATGAGCATATATATCCTTCTATAGAGACAGGTTTATAAGAACTATAATTTAAATTAAAAATTTTATTATAAATATTTCTGTAAAGATTTTTAAAAATTTAAACTAAAAGACATCTTAGAAAATTTTAAATCCAACTTTTCTGATTTACTAGTGAAAAAATTGAAATGTTGAGAAGTACAATAATTTATCTAAGAATATAAGCCTGGTTAGTTATGGAACTTGGACTGAAACCTAAATATTTTTATCCAGTGTTTGTTTCAGTGAATCATTCTGAGAAAATTAATTTTTTATAATTGAATATGTCTATAGTATCAAATATTATTTTTTTACATATTTCAGGATCCCAAAATTTAAAGTAATAAAGCCTAATGCGACTGACTATATGACCAGGAATGCACATTCTTTCAGTGTATAGTTAACAAATATAATACAGTTGTGTTTGTAATACAACTGTATTATAATACAAACACATCAGTTGTGTTTGTTTCAGAAAATAAAATGAAACATTTTTTGTGTCTCAAATGTTACATAAAAAATTTCTTATGTGGAATTAAAGCATAACTGGGGATCCTGTATTTTAATTTGCTAAATCAGGCAACCTTACACAGTCCCAAATGATGATTCAACCAGTGAATGAATACAACTGGACCAGCAATTCCCCATGTGGTCAAGAAGGACACAACATAATCCATATCTGTGACTTTTTGTGAAGAAGAAATTATAGTATAGTATTTGTAAAGGACCAATATCATCATCATTATGACCTCCTCTTGGATTTGGATATATTTGTGATATTAATAATAAAAACATCTAACATTGAATGTGACAGCTCATACAACCTAGTTTTTCTAAGTTCTATTATTATCCTCATCATATAGGAGATGGATAAGTCAGTTTGGGTTGATGTCTACAGAGGTTTACTTGCTTATGCTGTGTCTGTCAGAGTGAGTGAGTAGCAGTCCTATTCTGTGGCATCAGGTAAACCAACAACCTCCATCTAAGCCCTAGACTCTAGGACATGCTGAGTTTCCACACAGAGGAGAGAGATCATGGTGGGGCTACGTCATGGCTCTGAATGCTTTTAAGTGGTACATGCCACTTTCACTCATATGTCATGGCTAAGGTAAGACACACATCCAAGTTTGAATACCAAAGAGTAAGAAAGTGTAATCCTCCCCAATGAAACAGTGGCAAATATTTGAAGCAATTATGACACATACACTATGAAAAAGCTGAGGCATTGAACAGGTAAGGGATTTGCCCACAGCCAGTCACATGGTAAGGTACTCTGAGCCCACAGCCTGCGATTTTAACTCTCTGTAATTCTGTCTTTCATGTGGGGGTGATAGCCTGGGTGTTCACCTGTATCAGTTAGTATGAACACTGAGCATGTTGATTGTGATCAGGAGAGCGAGCATGGGATTTGTGTCATCCCAGGTGCCCTCAGCTGCCTCCTTGTGAAGCCAGCTTCAGAAGTATTGGTAGGTCACACTGGGGACTTTGTTTTCTGTTCTATGGACAACACTGTAATTGAAATAGGATGTCTTTTTAGTTGTGCTATGTAGGGCTTTAAAAATTTATATATAGTGTCCTGCACTTTAAATAAGATCCATTAGCAAAACTCAGACACTATTAGCCAGCGAAATGACATTTGGGTCCCAGATGTTTGTACACCTTTTTCTTGTGATTCCCATGATTGCCCATGAACGGTTACACCTCCTTAACCAAGTTGAATAATACATCACACTTAAACTGACACCTCACCAGAGACAGACTGCTTCTGCAAAGCCTCAGAGAGTTCGAGCTGTTGAAAATGAATGGATATTAAAGTGAAATATTAGACCACATAGCTGAACATAGCTTGTTGCAGAAGAATGTTAAAATGATGTTATTGGCAAGTTGGAGAACACAATAAGGAGAAAATGATTATAACAGCTAGTAAAAAAATAACATCTTATGAAAAATTCATTTATTACTTGAAATGGCTCATTCATAATTGTAACCGTTTCCTCATTGTGGTAAGGAAAGATAAATCTTTTTTTTTTTTTTTTTTAATGCTCAGGTAAGTAATTTTTTTCTTCTTAGACACCCTTTCAAAACTTAGATTTATTTGCATTCCTCTAATTGATGAAAGAAATAAATTTCACTCAAATCAGCATCAAGCAAAACACATTTGCATATGGTATTTCTGAGAGGAGATTCTAAAACTCTTGTTTAGTGGTGTAATTTTACAAGTGCATTTTACAGCACATAATTTTATCATAAACAGCCATTTCCTAGTCAAGCGTTTAAGTTATCTAGAGAAAGGCTTACTGAAGTGGCATTAAAATGTCCCTATAGATGTAGACTTTGAATCTCCTTCTGGAAATGCATATGTACCATCAAGATCAGATGGACTTTGGGTCTACATCATGTTGTATATTAATCTCCAAGTAGGTCAAAACTTTTTTATTTTTGAGTCAATATGTTATGGGATCACTTGTCTTCTCTTTTTAAAATTAAGCTAACATAGGGAACAATGCCAAGAAGTGTATAGTTATGTGTCTTAATGCATTCTCTTCTCCTTTCCTAAAAGAATATGCTCATTAAAAAATAAAAGTTACTAGTGTGTTTTAGATTTACTGGGCATAAAGTGCTAATTCAGAGCCACAAACACTCAGCTGGTGATGGTGAAGATACTGATGCTGAAGAATGGAACTGAGTAATTATTCTCAAACTAAGTTCCTATTGGAACTACCTTTGGAGATATACTACAAATCCAATTCCCAGGGTTGCATTTCCAGTGTTTCTGATTTAACTGTTTTGGAATGCAGCCTGGTACCAGGATTTTAAGGCTTTCAGGTGATTCTAATGTACAGCTAAGGTTGTGAATCACTGGAATCAGAATTGAGGGAGAAGAACATGTTGAGCAAAAGTGGAATAGGCAGGAATCTTGTGCAGATATTAGTGGTCTCTTTCTTTTGTGGTAGAGTTGCTTGCAACAATTATCTGTTACTCCTCCTTTCCCACACCCTGCTGCTGTCTTCAACATAAATATATATACTTTAAGTAATAATATTACTTCTGTTTTTGTAAACAAGGAAATGATGCCTACATAGGTTTAGCAATAAGCACGATGTTGCACATTCATGACGGTTTTATGCTTGGGATCCTCTTCTAAAGAGATTAGCCTACAAATACATTCTTTTCTTTTTATGAGCCTTATATAAATTACAAAAGTGCCCAACTCACAGTGGTTACCCATTTCTGAATCTTTATTTTTGTGTGTTTCAATCTGTGTTTTTAAAATGTAAATACTTTTGAAAGCTCAGAAAGATACTTCTTTTACCAAATAGTCACTCTTTAGTTCTTTTATTTCATTAAACTTTCCCAATAGGCAGCTTTTAGGTAGGATTAAGTAATATTTTCTACACATACACAAATATCCCTGAGAGAGGAGTAAATTTGGTAATAGATTAGGCATTACATTTTTTTACATGGTAACCAAATTTTCACTCTCACCTTCTCTCATTGGGGACTCAGGTCAAGCCTGGGGGAAAATAAAGATGTTTTAATGATAACATGCTATCCTAGATTCCAGGTGGACAGGAGAGATTGAGGTAGTTAAAATGAAAATGGAAAGGACAGTGCCAATTTCTGTAGTGATTTCTCTGTAATCAAACAATGGAAATTTTGCAAAGGAATCATCTCCATTTTCTTAAGACTACACTTGTCTTTGGAAGTCACCCTCTTTAAGTCTCAAGTTCTTATTCATGTATTTGCCAGAATTGTATGCAGTCATATTATTTTTCAATAACAACTTGATCTAATGCACTTCTCTATATTTTATAACAAAATGGTTTCCAAATGCACATAGACTATAAGCAACAGACACATGGTTAAAGAGAAAAGAACTTCCTGGACTGGAAACAAATATGAAAATATTTTTAATGTAAATACAGTGAAGCAATGGTGTGGATGAATTATTTTTCTCTACCTACTGCCTATCTTTTCTGCAGGGGAGATTATGCAAACAAACTCATCTCTTTCAAAATTCTGTTTTGTATCTCTTCAGGAAATTTTGACATTTCAATGTTACGATGTGGTACAAATATACTACTAGAAGCAGTTTATTTTAATTTTGCATATCCCCAGCTGATGCTGGGAGACAGCCAGTGATCACTTTCATTAAGTGCATGACCATGCTCACTGACAAATATGAAGCCACAAAATGATCCTGTGCCACTGACAGATTCCAGCATTTTAACTAAATGCTGTTAAAGATATAATATGAGATCTACAATATATCTTCTTAACAATTGTCCTCCAACTTGTTCATTGCCAATAAGTTACCTCAGACACCCTGGCTGGTGTGGCTCAGTGGATTGAGCACCAACCCGAGAAGCCAAGTGTCACTGGTTCAATTCCTAGCCAAAGCACACAGCCACATTGCAAGACAGGTCTCCAGGCTGATCCCCAGCTGGAGGCAGATGAAAGGCAACCATACATTGATGTTTCTCTCCCTTTCTTCCTTCCTCTATGCCCTTCTCTCTAAAAATAATGAATACAATTTTTAGGAAAAAAAATCACCTCAGAAAATCACATTAGTCCTATGGGGCTTATACTGTTCTAAACATTTATAAATGCTTGTATAGCACATTAAAATTTTTTTTTTTTTTTTTACAATTACTGCATCAAGATTCTTTCCACTTTTGGAATACCTGTGTACTTGATGATATAGCAATTTCCTTTTTTGGGGGGTGGTGCCTGAAAACGTTCAATGATAAGACCAAGATGTTATGATAAATTTGAATTATTTAAAAAATTTCATAATAGTTCTCTTGTGTGGAGGAGTTATCTCTTTGACTAGTCATTCTTTGTAAATAATCAAAGAAAAGTTTGAACCCCAAAAAGGAGAACTGATTAGCTTGGAATAAAAAACCTTCTTAGTAAAGAGGTTAGAGAAGCAGCTATGTGTGTTAAAGTTTATGAATCATTTTATATTTTTGATTTAAATTTTTTAAAATTTTCTAAAATATTTTATTTATTATTTTTAGAGAGAGGGGAAGGGAGAGAGGCAGAGAGGGAGAGAGACATCAGTAAATGGTTGCCTTTCACTTGCCTCCAGCTACGGATCTGTCTGGAGACCTGGCTTGCAACCTGCATTTTATATTTTTAAACACTGTCATCTGTTGTAATAGAAACAAGGAAACAGCACAAGCCTTGAGTCCCTCTCTCTTATTTAAACTCTCAGTTTTTAATTCAGTGTAGAAGAAGCATTTGCTGTGTTCACGGCAATTGTGAGGAACATTCACCAAAGGGATTTATATTTTAAGGATCTAAAATAATAACAACAATAATATCAGAAGCAACAAGACTAAGCCCAAATTTAGCAGAAGAAGGAATAAAAACAAAGATTAGAGCAGAAATAAACAAAATAGACTAAAAGTAAGAAAAGATACAAAACCAAGAACTAATTTTATAAAAAGATAAATAAAATGGCAAATCTTTAGTTACATTAACTAAGAAAAAGAGAGAAGAATCATAAAATCATAAATGAAAAAGGATACATTACAACTGTACCACAGGTATACAAAGTTTTCTGAGAAACTACAAAAATTATATAACAACAAGGCAAATAGCCTAGATTAAGGGTTAATGTCTAGAAATATACAACCTATCAAGTTGGAAACATGAAGAAATGGAAAATCTGAGACTATCAATAACAAGTAATAAGATTGAATTTCCAAACACTGAAAGCCTAGGACCAGGATATTTCTTTCTTTCTTTTTTTTTTTAAATTTTATTATTTTTCAGAGAGAGGGGAAGGGAAAGAGGGAGAGAAACATCAATGTATGGTTGCCTTTTACCTGCCTCTAGGTACAGATCTAGTTGGAGACCTGGCTTGCAACCTGGTTATGCTGCCCTGGCTGGGAATCAAACCGGTGACCTTTGGGTTCTCAGGCTGGCACCTTATCCACTGTGTCACCAGCCAGGGTGGACCAGAATATTTCACTGGTAAATTCTACTAATATATATATTTTAAATTCCAATTCTCTTTAAACTCTTTCAAAAATCTAAAAGGAGAAAATGCTCCCAAACTTTTTTTTTTTTTTTTTTTTTTTTAATCAGGTCAGCATTACTCTGATACCAAACACAGTCTGACAAGAATACTATAGGTAAAGAAATCTACCCGTGAATGTCTCTGATGGATACAGATGAACATTTTTAAATAAAATATTATAAAACTAAATTTAATACTACAAGAAAAGACCCATATACCATGATGAAATATAATTTATCCCTGAGATGCAAGGATGCATATGTTTCAACACAGGCAACTCAGTAAATGTGATACATCACATTAATGGAATGAAAACAAAAAAAATATATGATCCTCTCAATAGTTCCAGAAAAAGTATTTAAAAATTCGAAATTCTTTCATGATAAAAACTTACAACATAAGCACCAGCCTGCAAACTCAAATGTTCAATTTCCCAGATAGGGCACCTAACCAGGTTGCAAGCCAGGTCTCCAGCCAGATCCTTAGCTGCAGGCAGGTGAAAGGCAACCATACATTGATGCTTCTCTCCCTTTCTTCCTCCCTTCCTGAACTTTTCTCTGAAAATAATGAATAAAATCTTTAAAACCTAACAAACAAACAAACAAACAAACTTACAACAAATTGAATATAGAAGGAACGTTCCTAACTTAAAAAAATCCACACATGACAAGTCTATATCTGACATTATACTCTAAAAGGTGAAATGCTGAAAGATTTTCCTCCAAGATTAAGAACAAGATAAGGGTGCCCACCATTCCTAGTCAACATGCACTGGATGTGTTAGCACAATTGGGCAACAAAAAGAAATAACAAGCATATAAATTAGAAAGAAAAAACTAAAATTACCTGTATTCATATGCTTTTATCTACAAAAAACACTAAAATTTCCATTAAACTGGTCTGTTGAAACAAATAAGTAACTCTGAAAAGTTGCAGGATACAAAATCAACATAGAGAAATCAATTACATTTCTCTATACTAACAATAAACTGTCTGAAAGGGTGAAAAAATGCCATTACAATAGCATCAAAAAAATAATAAATTCAACCAAGTGAAAGATCTCTATGCTGGTAACTATGACTTTGATGAAAGAAATTGAAGGCACAAATAAATGGAAAAGTAACTCATGGTCATAGACCAGAAGAATTAATATTGGAAAAATAGATTACCAAAGCCATTTATAGGTTCAATGCAATCCGTATAAAAATCTCAATGACGTTTTTATAAAAATAGAAAAATAAAAGGTTTTAAATTCGTGTAGAACCACAGTAGATCTTGACTAGCCAAAGCAATCCTGAGAAAGAACAAAAGCGAGAGGCATCACACTTCCTAATCTCAAAGTATATATACAAAGCTATTGTAATCAAAATAGTATTGTATTGGCATAAAAACAGACACATAGAACCATGGAACAGAGTGAGAGAATAGAAAAAATCCCTCTAATACGCAGTCAACTAATGTTTGACAAAGGAGCCAAGAGTACTGAATGGGAAACAGACAGACTGTTCAATAAATAGCCTGGAAAACTCAATAGTCAGATGCAAAAAAATAAAAAAATAAAAAATAATTGACTTTCTATGTCACATCACTCACATAAATTAACACAAAAGACAAAAGGAATTAAAGACAAATATAAAACCTGAAACCATAAGCCTCCTAGAACAAAACATAGGAAAAAATTCCTTGACATTGGTTTTGGCAGTGGAGTTTTGGATATGACACCAAAATCAAAAGAGAAATAAATAATAATAAAATAAACAAAGTAGCACTGCACCAAACTTAAATAAGATTCAAACATGAGAAAGAGAGAAATCTTGTGATTTGCAATAACATGGAAGCATATACTAAGTGAAATAAGCCAGATGCAGAAAGAAAAATACTGTGTAATATCACCTTCCTGTAAAACCTAAAAATAGTTGAATTTGTAGGAACAAAGTTGAGTGGTGATTGTCAGGGGCCGTGGGTTGGAGGAAATGGGGAAATATTGGTCAAAAGATACAAACTTCCAGTTATAAAATGAATATGGTCTTGATCTAATGAAAAACATGGTGTCTATAGTTAATAATACTTCATAATACATTAGCAATATATTGGTAATAGGGTATATCTTAAATATTCTCACCACATACACAAAAGGTAAAATTATGTATAAAGTGTTGGAGGTGTTAATTTATTATGGTATTCATTTCACAATATATACTTGTATGTATACCAGATCATCACATGTATACCTTAAACTTACACAGAATTAATAAAATAAATCTTTTATAGAGAATAAAAAAATAATTACATTTGATATTCTAGATTTATAATTTCCTTTCCTAATGGTTATTAATAATACCAGGTAGATAATACTATGGTACTTTGTTAAGCTTTCTTATAATATCTACTTTAAAACTTTAAACCCAGTATTAAAATTTGATGGGGCTCCTATGGGTCAATATGAAAATTATACTAGTGGGCAAAAATGACTATAAGTTTGCAGAGAAACACTGAAAGAACAGAAGAAAAAAGTTACAGTTCTTCTAGGTAAGAAGTAGGCCATCTATTATATTACTTATTTAAAAAAATATATAAAAGTTTTATTCTTCTTTCCTAGCAATGAAATACTTTGAGGATCTTAAATATGAATATATGAGTCAAATTCAATAAAATTAAAATGTAAATGATTAAAATATGCTAATTTCCTATAGGTACTGTAGTTTCTGTAAATGCAATAAACATAGTAAATTTTAATCATAGAAACTGATCACAGGAGAGAATACTTAGCTTATGGTAATGCTAACATTTTAACTAGTTTTCAGCTATTCTTTTTAAATATTTTTTTATTCATTATTTTTAAAGAGAAGGGCAGGTAGGGAGGAAGAGAAGGAGAGAAACATCAATCAATGTATGATTGCCTTTCACCTGCCTCCAGCTGGGGTCCTGGTTGGAGACCTGGCTTGCAACCTGGGTAAGTGCCCTAACTGGGAATCAAACCAGCGACGTTTAGGTTCCCAGGCCGGTGCCAGTCCACTTAGACACATCAGCAAGGGCCAACAGGATTTAGAAAGTTGTGAGCCAAGGCTGGCCATTCATATGGTTCACAAGTTGGTTTGGGCAGAGTCTCTGGGACTCTCCAAGGCAGGTTAAACCAAGTGTTAGCCAAGTTGATGGAGTCTCAGATATGGCACCAGCTTTCCATCTCTGTGTACAGAGAGTTTAGAAAAAAAGATAATGGCTTCTGTTCACCTTGATGACAGACACTTTTGTTTTCTCTGTATACCACTGCCGCCTTTCAAGTTGTTACCCAGGTACTGAAGCTCAGAGGGAGTGAGTCTGGGGTGAGTCTATGTATGAGTTCTTTAAGATGAACTGCTTGGGACTCTAGAAGTTTTTTTCACTAACTCAATCCCTGCTGGGTTTTGCAGCCAGAAGTTGTGGGGACTTATCTTCCTGGCACTGAAACCCAGGGATGGGGGTCTGGTCGGGGCTGCAGCTTCTCACTCCTGAGAGATCACCCTGTTTCATGTCTGTTTTCCTCTTACCCATCTCAATGAATGTGTTTTATTTAATTCCATAGTTGTCAGACTTTCATTCAACTTGATTTCTCATGGTTTTGGCTGATGGTTGTTTTATATTTTAGTTGTAATTTTGATGTGTGAAGAGGTTAGCCATGTCTGCCTACACCATCTCTTGACCAACTACTCTAAAATTCTTAAATCATACAAATTTCCTTATCCCTTGGATAAGGCTTTGACAGTTGCAAAATTGATTTTTTTGGTGGGGTCTTGAGTTGGATTCAGCATCTCAGCTAATTAGAAAACCATACTTGTGACATAGCATGTCTTTAAACTGGTCAAGATAGATGTACCCCAAAGTAAATTAAAAGCTAACAAACCCACTTTGGTCATGTTTGATAGCAGCACTTGAAATGCAAAAGGAAAATGAGTGAAGTTCTTTCACTCTGACAATGACAGTCAGTATATTATATATATCTGCTTCCATTTGGAAAGAAAACTTGGGCCATATGCCTTTCAGTTAATAGACTCTCACTAAAGCAAAGCCTCCTTCCTTTAGTACATTTATTAAGTATTCTCTGCAGAACTTTATCTATGGTTTATATATGCAATCTTTCAATTTTAAAGTATTTTTATGATCTTTTAGGGCAGTTATGTCATAAAAATCATCCTTTGTTCTCTCTGAAAAAAACAATAATTTTCTGGCATCTTTTTTCTCATTTATCTCTACATCACAATTTGGTTTCTAACCAACTAGGATGTAATTAAATTGTGGAGAGGAGACTGACACCTGTGACTTAGTCTCACCGTTCTAGGAGGATAAATCTAATCAGTCAGAAAAGGCAGCAGGAGTCTGAGTTTTATTATGTCAGAGACACTGAGGGCTATTTTTTTTATTTGTTTACTTAGCATGTGAATAGGACATGATAAGCAGCTGACAGATCAAAATTCTCTTTCCTCTCAAGCAGATCTGAAATGGCTTTGATTGGAAAGGATGATTCCATTAATTTATCAAGAAAATTTGACAAGGTTACAGGAACCTCCTGTGGCTATATTATGAGAAAACAAGAATTGTAATACATTTTAGGGTTCAGGATCAGCTGACCACCAATACTCTGCTTTCGTGTGTTTGCCAGTATTCATCACTAGACGTATGGAAACCTACTTCACATTATTTATTTTACTTTGATAACTTTTTAAAATTTTATTTTATGTTATTGTTCTACATGGTTGTCCAAATTTTTCCCTGTTGCTCTCCACTGACCTGCCCAACCTCTTCTCCCACAGTCAATCCCCACCCTGTTGTCCATGTCCATGGGTCATTCATACATGTTCCTCGACTAGATCCTTCCCCTTATTTTCCCCCTTCCCCAGCTCCAACTTCCCCTCTGGTCATTGTCAGTGTGTTCCTTGTTTCCATGTCTCTGGTTTTGTTTTGCTCACTTGTTTTGTTCATTAGGTTTGTGTTATAGGTGGGATCATATGGTCATTTGTCTCTTGCTTCACTTAGCATAATATAGTCCAGTTCCATCCATGCTGTCACAAAAAACAGGAGTTCCTTCTTTCTTTCTGCATAAATGTACCACAGTGTTTTGATTCACTCACCGTCACTCACCCACTGATGGGCACTTAGGTACTTTGATAACTTAGTAGTCATTGAATGATCATCTCTGACTTTCAGCCAAATTGTAGGCATAGGTAGACATGCTTCACCACCCCCCACAACAATATAAAGAAATACAACTACTTCAAGACTCAAAACAACCAGAACTGCCAGAAAACTTAACTGCATAGAAACCCAACAAACAAAGATACAAAGAAACAATATTCATCCAGAGAGGTAGGAGGGGCTGAAAAGTGCAGAGAGGTCACAGTGTGGTGGCAGTGGTGGTGGTAGCAGTGGCAGCAGCAGCGGAGGCAACAGTAAGATCGTGGCTGTGGCCAGAAGGCAGAAAGCACAGTCACACATTATAGAAGTTAGAAGGCACATCTGGGGAGCAATCAGCAATCTCAGCCCCAGGCCAGACCACATAGCTCATGGCTCCAGGGCTGGAAAAAATAAAGCCTTATTGCTTCTGACAGTGGGGATTGGGGCAATGAATGAAACTGCTAATCTCAGCAGAGTCTACTTGTTTAGAGGCCTCCATAGTTCTAGAATATCTGCAAACTGACCCACTCTGGGAACCACTACCAGTGGAGGCTGTTAAGTTGAGAATGCAGAGAAGTAGGGAGCAGACCAAGGTTTTGATGGGAGAACTAAGTGACAGTAATGAGGAGATAGCCAACTTAACAGATGCAGAGTTCAAAACACTGGTATCAACGATGCTCACAGACTTGACAGGCAAGATTAACTACAACAAACTTATAGGGAAGAAATAAAGGCTAAGCTAAGTGAAATGAAGGAAAATCCACATGAAATCAACAGTGAAGGGATGGAAGTCAGGGTTCAAATCAATGATTTGGAAAAAAGAGAGAAATAAACAGTTAAGCAGTATACAATGAAGAAATAAAAATTGAAAAAAATGAGGAGAGGACCTCTGGGACAACTTTGAATGTGCCAATACCTAAATCATAGGGGTGCCAGAAGGAGAAGAAGAGAAAGAAAAGAAAACTTCCTTAATTTCACAAAGGAAATAGAGATATAAATCCAGGAAGAACATAGTCCCAAATAAGCTAGACTCAATAAGGACCATACCAAGACACATCATAATTAAAAGGCCATAGGTTAAAGATAAATAATCTGAAAAGTAGCAAGAGAAAATAAGAGTTACCTACAAAAGGGTTCCTATGAGACAATCAGTTGATTTCTCAAAAGAAATTTTTCAGGCAAGAAGGGCCTGGCAAGAAGTATTCAAAGTGATGAAAAGCAAGGACTTATAACCAAGATTGTTCTATCCAGCAAAGCTATCATTTAGAATGGAAGGGCAGATAAAGTGCTTCCCAGACCAGGTAAAGCTAAAGGAGTTCATCATCACCAAGCCATTATTATATGAAATGTTAAAGGGACTTATTTAAGAAAAAGATCAGAACTATGAACATTAAAGTGACTACAAACTCACAACTATCAATAACTGAATCTAATAAATGAATAAATAAATACACTAAGCAAACAATCAGAATAGGAACAGAATCATAGGTACAGTGATCATTTGGAAGGTCATCAGCTTGGAGAGGGGAGGGAGAAAAGTGGGGAAATGGGGCAGGGATTAAGAAGTACAATTGGTGGGTGCAAAATAAGGGGGAAGGTGGATACTAGATGGAGGGGAACCAAGGGGAAAAAAATAAAATTGGCAATTGTAATAGCATAATTAAGAAAATCTAATTAAAAAAAAGATGATTAGCTCTTTCATTTTTTCCTTAATAATACATGAAACATGATAAACATTACTTCTTTCCCCTGGAACTTACATATTTTGATAGCAAGAATTAATATAATCATCTTATTTCTCACATTGTATATAAGGCATGTAGTAAAGACTTAGAAAATATTGATTAACCAGACTTATTTGATTGACTTATGACACTGTTGGTTTTTGAATGACTAGTAGGGTTGCATTGTTACCACCACTCCATTATGTGAAATATCTTAGAATGTCTCTGGACATTCTTGATTTTAATATAGTCTTCAGTACACTTCTACCCTTCATATAGATGCAAAAATCTGAGTATTATTTAAGGAAAACCTAAATGATCAAGAAACGTAATTTCTTATCTGAATACATTTTATTGTAATACAGACACAACTTCTTTGGGGACATCTATGAATTCTAGGAAACAGCATTTTAGATCAACAGAGTTTTCCAATGTTCTATTCAAAGCCTACACTTAGCTATGTACATCGAAATACTGATTTTCCAAATCAGTAAAAGCTTCCAAAAAGATACCCAGTTCCATCTATTTTAATTCATTCCTTTGCAAATTAGAAGTTGCATATGTATTTTGTGTTATATTATTTTTAACTTTAGCTTGTATGTGCATTAAAAGGGAGAAATAATGGTATTTTTTCTAAGTACAAATTTTTGCTTTGCTGCCCTTTATATTTCATAAGTTAATAACAAATCATACTTTTTTTTTAATAGTTTGGTGGTATAGTTTATATTAACCTGGTCTATGCTGCTGTCTATGTTTCTCAGTTGAGGAAACTGACATTTTTAGTTTTTATTTGTTTGGTAAAAGTCATTTAGCTAGTGAAGTTGAAAAGAAGACCAAGACCATTTCCACTAGACAATGATGATAATACTCTAATTTTACCCAGAAGCATTACTATACACCATAAGTTCCCAATTTCTTAGTTCTCAGTTGCTGGACTTTAAAAAGTGTTTTGGAATTTCTTTAAGGCAATCATCCAACCTTTGCTGAAAATCAGAGACATGTGACCCTTGTGACCTGCACTGCATCCTGACATTGTAACCAGATCTTGTCTGGATCCCTGTGTACCGGTGGTGAGTGCTGATGAGGGCTATGCTATGAGATCTTTTGAGAGGAAGTGATGTACTTTTTTAAATAGTCTTTTACTCAAGTATGGCAGTTTGTTTCAGAGGCTGCTTTCCTAGAAAAAACTCCAATAGATTTCTTTTTTTTTCTGCAGCAGCTTTGCGTTTTGTACAAATAATTTGGCAACAGGAAACTATACCAAAGATGAAAATTCAATAACTCCAGAGAGGAAAGAAGAAACTTGAGGAGAAATAAGTTTCCCTTTCTTCCTCACAGATACTATTGATTTTTTTAAAAATGAAGACATTGAGATTTGAGTTTGATCTCAATAGTAAAGGTGAGAGAGTATCATCTCTGACAAGTTAGACTTCTGCCCTGGGCCAGCCATCAGTCTGAGTGGTGCTAGGCCTTTAACCTTTCCATCTTTGATGCAGAAACAGCAAGGAATGTAGCAAAGATTTAACTATGAGGAGAAAAGGTGAAAGGCTCCCTCATTTCCTGGCATTGGAATATTATAGAATCGGGTTGTAAAAGATCATTGCAAAGTTTTCTAAGCAAATTTCCACACTTTAATTTCTAAAACATAATATCCCAATGATCTAAAAATATGCCGTTTTTGGTTCAGCCCTGAATGACTAGAAGGAGGTCAACCACCTAGCAGAGTCTTTGTTCTTCCCCATGTTTAGTTAATTTTTGGATTTTTGTTAATGTACATTTTTAGGGATGTAAATGATAGTAAATGCCATTTTAAGCACCTACTGTGCTAATTATTTTATAAACACGATCCCATTTAATTCATGTTTACACGTTTATGAGGTACATATTTCTGTAGAAGGAGGCTAAGGTTAAGAGAAAATTAATATCAGTTTGTTGCTTATCACATTTTATAAATTGTGGAGCTGTGTTTCCAGAACAGGTTTGCCTTACTGAAAAGACCATGCTGTATCATATGATGCTATTTGGATAAATTTAGTTTCCAAAAAATTAACATTTTATTCCTCCCATTCTTCTTTTACATTATTTCTCAATTAAAGTCATATGTAACTGTTTACCATTCACAGTTTACTAACAAACAACACATTTTAGATCTTTGTTACAATATTTGTCTCAGTTGATATTTTTATGCTAAGCCTCATTTTTGCATTGTCTTCTATTTAATAACCTCCAACTTAAATCTAGAAGTCCAACAAAACCCTAACCTGTGGACACTACTACCTTTAATTTTACATCCTAATTGAGTCCCTTTACCAGTGCTGAAATGTTTTGTACTAGAATGCAGGATGCCTTTCACTTAGAGAGTCAGTCTCCCTATATCTACCCGGAGATGCCAGTATTTATGGACTGAGAAGGGAGAAGAAATTTTCCTCCATGTTTCAGAAACAATTTTAAACATCGTTTATTAGAATTTTGAATGGATTTGTATTTTGTCATTTGAACCTGTTTAAAATACATTAGTGCATTTGTATCCAGCCACATCACTCTGGTTGTATTCCTCCCAGACGTCAGACTGCCCTTTCCCAGGGCTTGGTCCATCTGTTTTTCTATACTTAAAATGCTCTTCCCTCTAGTTCATTCTGAAGAATATGTGTTCCTTTTTCATGTTTTTAGAGGTATCATTTCCCTGAACACTTCTTCACTTTCTTTATCCCAGCTCTGTTTTCTTTTATAGCTGCATCTGCTTATGAGTCTGTGTATTTCTGAGTGTATGCATTCATGAATGGTTGTAACAAGTAATTACTGTGGTATACTTTGGTATAAGCAACCATTCTTTCTTCCTCTCTGAACCCAAGAATGAAGCATGGTGTATAATGCATAGTAGTCACTACACAGGTTTACCAACTAATACTAAATGGTCTAAATTTCACAATTATATTATGAAATCAGCTTAATAGATTCTGATGGATTTCACTAAAATTGCATTTTTCAAGGAGCAGATTATGGAATATTCACATTTTATCAAGATAGCTGGGATATTGAAGAAATTATGGTGTCATCCTTTATTAAGGTGAAATCTAACTTTTGTTGCCTACTCCTTAATAACAAAAATTTTGAGTTTGTTATTTTAGGAATTTAAAAGGGAACAATAGCTAAGATATTGCATAAATGATAAAACCATTTCAAGTGAATTGCAGTATCTCTTAACATAGGCAGTATTCTTATCTAGTCAGGTAACAACATGTTTTGTTTTATTTTTTAAAGATTTCATTTATTATTTTTCAGAGAGAGGGGAAGGGAGAGAGAAAGAGAGGGAGAGACACATCAATGTTTGGTTGCCTTTCACCTGCCTCCAGCTGGGGACCTGGCTGGAGACCTGGCTGGAGACCTGGCTTGCAACCTGGTTTTGTGTGCCTTGGCTGAAAATCAAACAGTGACCTTTGGGTTCGCAGGCCGGCACCTTATCCACTGAGCCACCAGCCAGGGCAAAAGATAATATTTTATGACATGTGGAAAGCATATAAAATTCAAATTTCAACCTCTATAAATTAAGTTGGGTTATTAAACAGCCACAGCCATTCATTACTATATTGTTTGTGACTGGTGTTGTGCTACAGTGGTAGGGTTGGATAGTTTTCACAGAGAGAATATGGCCCCACCTCTAAGTAATTTACTGTCTGACCCTTTGCAGGATGTCTGCCAATCTGTCCTCTAAAAGACATGGTTCTTCACTGCCAATTTATGTTGGGAGAAATACACAATCAATCAACACTTTCAAGCTGTACTGGGCAGTTTATGCTTAGGATCTTACATCAGTATATGAGAACTCAATGTGACTCAGTTCTGGAAGCTTTTTAAAATAAGTTTAGCTTGTGTCAAAAATAAAGTTTAAATGTAATCTTTATTCTTGTTTGTCTTCTACATTTTAATAAGAATGAATTGAAAATAATCCTACAAGGCCCATTAGTATGCCATGGAAATAATAGGAATTTTTAAACCAAATTATTTTTATTTCTAGTAATTCATTAATTATTCTCAGTTGTCATTCTGTTCTGCACTCATTAAAATAATTTTTATAACTTCAGGAAAGGGTGACTATAGATTGGAACATAAAATTTAATATGTGGCTTTGACTTTAAAAACCATCTTCTCAGATGTAAGCATCTATGCACTCTGTTGCTTTTGGGTTGCAAAAGTGAGGTTTTGCTGAGAAAAGTTTAATGAACCAGCCTTATATCTGAACTTTAACAAGGTAAAAATAGAGAATCAAGACTTATTATTATTTTTGGCTTTTTGTTATCAGTTACTTAAGGAGAAGGTATACTACAATCACAATTTCTATTCAAAAAGGGAGGATAACTAAGAAGCATTTCTGTTGGTAAAGTGGGAAGGAGCCATAACAAAAGAGTGATAGGAGGAATATGAGCAAGGCAGGAATCTATGGCCTATGGCAATATCTTTGTTGTATTCCTACCTCCTCTAAGCTTTATCCTATGGTTAGGTGGTACAAGTATTCAGTTAAGTTTAGGGAAATGAAGGAGCTGGAGTCTTCCTCCCCAATCCTCCAGCAATGCTTTGAGCACCTCTGTCTCATGGCACCATATTCTACATGGTATAACCCAGCACATATTGTACCCATGGACAGAAAACTGGTGACCTGGCCTGGGAAATCATAGCAGATCAACTTAACACTGTAAAAGCTCCGAGAATTAAACTGCAATTGGAACCATAGCAGACGAAGTAGATCAAGATCCATGTGATAAACCTAAACAGAGTGACTTTCTGCTATATCAAAGATTTTAAATAAAATCTAGAGCCTCCAGTATAATAAGCAATATGACTGGGATACCTTAAAAATCACTTGTTATAATAAGAATCAAGAAAATAAAAATGTGAGAAAAAGATATTGACAACACTTAGATGAATCAGATATTAAAATTACTTGAGCAGAATTATAAAGCAGCCATTAGAAAATACTTTAACAATCAATTATAAATCTCCTGAAATAAATGAAAAAGATCTATAAAAATACTACAAGTAAAAATTGTGGAACTGAATAGCAAAATAAAAAATAAAAATGTGCAGGATGAGCTCAGTAGAATGTGGCTTTTGTTTTTGGTTTGAACCACATAACTTTAAAAGAAATGGTGAAATTAGAAGAAAAAAACTAAATGAACATTTTGCAAGAATATTATTGAAATATTTATGCTTAGGATAGGGACCCAAGGAAGTCACCCCATGGCTATGAGGAAGGCAGACCAAGCTCAGTTCTTATGATTCTCACCCAGACTGAGCATGTTAAGAGAGGCACTCTGCCATAGCAGCTCTGGAACCCTATTTTTCATAGGTTTGTGATATAGCCACACAATCCTTGATGAACTTGACCTGTTTGAACAGATAGTGACACTCTAGGAAGTCACACAAGTTGGCATTGCTTTTGTTGGTGGATAGCTGGTGCAACTCTCAGGGATTTCTGGGACAATAAAAAATGATCTGACACATATCTTCAGAGTCGCAGAAATAGAGAAAGAGAGTGATATTGAAAGAGTATTCATTCATTTATTTATAGGTTTTATTATTTTTAGAGAGAAGGGAAGGGAGAGAGGCAGAGAGGGAGAGAAACATCAATGTATAGTTGCCTTTCACCTGCCTCCAGCCATGGATCTGGCTGGAGACCTGGCTTGCAACCTGGTTATGTGCCCTGGCTGGGGAATCGAGCCAGTGACCTTTGAATTTGCAGGCGGGTGCCTGCCTATCCACTGTGCTACCAGTCAGGGCTGATTGAAAGAGTATTTAAATAGCCATGGCTGAAAGTGCCCTTAATATGGTAAAGCACATAAACCTATGTAACCAAGGAGCTGAGTGAAACTCAAACAGGATAATTCCAAAAAAAAAAAGAAGAAGAAGAAGATCAAAAGACAAAATAAATGTGAAAATACGAACACTAAAATATGCCTTTCTCCCCCACTCCCCTTCCCTCTCCCTTCTGCACACTAAAATTCTGTTCCTTGTTTCCATGCTTCTGGTTCTTTTTTGCTTGTTTTTTTTCATTAGTTTCCTGTATTAGGTGAAATCATATGGTATTTGTCTTTCACTGACTGGCTTATTTCACTAAGCATGATACTCTCCAGTTCCAGCCATGTTGTTGCACAAGGTAAAATTTCCTTCTTTCTTTCTACTGTGTAGTATTCCATTGTATAAATGTACCAATGTTTTTTACCCATTCATTCACTGAAGGGCACTTAGGCTGTTTCCAGCACTTGGCCATTATAAATAGTGCTACTATGAACATAGGGGTGCATAGCTTCCTCTGAATTGGTGTTTCAGGGTTCTTTGGGTATAGCCCTAGCAGTGGAATCATTGAGTCATAAGGTAGTCCTATTTTTAGTTGTTCGAGGGAATTCCATACTGTTTTCCATAGTGGCTGTACTAGTCTGCATTCCCACCAACAGTGCATCAGGGTTCCCTTTTTTCCACATCCTCACCAGCACTTGTTGTTTGTTGATTGTTAATGATGCCATTCTGACAGGCATGAGGTTGTATCTCATTGTGGTCTTAACTTGCACCTCTCTTGTTATCACAGAAATATAAATTCATACAACAATGAGCTCTGTGTATGTACCCATGAAGTGGGCTAAAATATAAAATAGCACAAATCCAAATCCTGGTGAAGATACAGACAAACTGGATTACACATGCATTGCTAGTGGGTATGAAAAATAACATATTTACTTTGAAACATGGTTTCTTATAGAATTTCATGTGGGATTACTATAAAACCCAGGAATTATACTTCTTGGTGTTAATCCCAGTAAAATGAAGATATTATGTTTACACAAAAACTGTATATAGATGTTGTTAGTAGCTTTATTTAAAAAAAAAAAAATCTGCAAGCTATTCAGACGTCCTTAACAGGTGAACAGTTAAACAAATATGGTACATACATACAATAAAATACTATTCAGCAATAAAAATTAATAAACTATTGACACATGCAATCATGTGAACTCTCCATAGAATGGTGCTGAGCAACAATAACAACAAAAATCCTAAAGTATCCTCCCCCCAAAAAGCACACACATACACAAAAATTTATGTAATTTCATCTATATAATGTTTCTTAAATAGCAAATTTTAGAAGTTGAAATAGATTAATGAATACCTAGGGTTAGAGATAGAGAGATAGGGGTGGGATGGAAAAGGGTATGGTATAAAACAATAGCACATGGGTCCTTACAATTTATGAACTGTTTGCACCTTGACTATAATGGGGTATACATGACCTACAGAGGTGAAAAAACTGTATAGCACTTATACATACAATATGAATATAAGTACTTGAATCTGGATAAAGTTGGTATATTATATCCATATCAATGTTCTGGTTATCATATTTATACAACAGATTTGCAAAATGTTATCACTGGCAAAATGAGGGACTTGTGTATAAATGCTCTCTTTGAATTATTTCTTACAAGTGTATATGAATCTTTAAGTATTCCAGTTAACAGTATTTTGAGACATTAACAGTCATTGCTGACAAACTATTTCCACAAAGTGGTAAAGAAAAGTCTGCAGAGTAGGACCCTTTCCCAACCCCCCAAGGCTGTAGATTTTGTCAGTCTCCTCCATTGCCGGTAGTGAGTGCCAGCCCAGTTGCCCCAAGTGTAGTCGGATTAGTCGTGCCTTAGCAGGTCCTATGCAAGGTGTTCAGTCAACAGGCTCAGATCAATCTGGAGAGACATCTAATGAAACGGGGGAGAACCAGATATAAGCTTCCTTCTCAGGAACTGGGCAAAGATGCTCCTCCCAGCCTTTCCTATACTTGTATCTTTGCCAGCATGAAAGGGACTTGAGAAGGAAGTGGAATTCAGTTTCATAATGTAAAGTATATACTTGCATATCTGACTCATAGTTTACAAGTTTCAACCTTACTAAAACAATTTCATTGCAGTGACTATATCTGAAGATGGAGTTACATGAGTGATGAGGAGGCTGTTAAATCTTAATAGGTCAGTTTTCCCCAAGTAGATGCTTCAGAGCCATTGAAGCAGTCTGCTTCATCCCTTTAGATGACCATGTCCTTGAAGACAAGGAGACAAAGGTTGAAGAAAAACAAACAACTGATTCTAGTCCAGAAAATTTGTTCCCCTCAAATTATATAAGCTCAATTGGGGTAAATGTAGCCCCTTAGTCATAAATTATACCGACAATCCTTGTATTGCAAGTAACTGGTGTGGAACCAGCAGCAGCAGAGCCGTGGCTGGATAGGCAAAGTGGAAGTTTGCATTGTCCTGGGACATCTAACCTACATGCAAGGGGCACTTTCTAAATCTGTAGAACATAAGTTTTAACTGAGATTTCTTTTTCACTCTCTCAAGGGATCCAGAAGCCTTTATCAACTTCTGCTAAATAATGTAGTAAGAAATGTAGTCTTTTTCAATATTTTTTATATGAACCTGAATTTTCAGCTAGTAGAAATAGTGTCTAGTCTAATGGTTCCTAAACTTTCCTTTTGTTCATTTCCCATTTGACCTCATATATTATTTCTTTCTTCATATATAATTTTTAAGGCTCCACATTACTGAGTATGCAATAAAAGTATTTAATAGCAATTGCCCAATATCCATTAGTTTTAAAAAGTCCCTGGGACTTTTTAAAGTTTTGGAGCCCTGTTACCATGGTTTTTGATTCCTTGAATCCTGGAGATCCCAGTATTAGAACCACTGTTGCACTAAATGCTTTCTTTCCTAACAATGCCTGAGTCACCCTCATTAGCGTGGCTAAAGTAACTTGAGAGCCACATTCTAGGTTGTAGGACTTTCCCATAGAAGACATGCTTTATGAACAGATACTAACTGATGTATGGCTTGAGCTTTTCAGGAAGTGTGTCTACTGGTCATCTCTACTTTATCCAGAGTCTGGCAGGGCTGCATATAGGATCTATGTATGTTAACATTGTGTTTTTTAACCAGCTGGCCTGCCGTATGGTCCACAAAGGTCTTCTTGGAGCTTTCCAGTGGCTCAGGGCTCACATATCCACATTTATTATTGCTCTTACAGGCCTTTAGACAGGTGTATGTTAATAAATTCCTACTATTGCAACATATGAGAAATGACATCTTTTTTTTTTAAATTTTATTGTTGTTGTATTACATCCATTCCCTTTTTGCTCCCCTCTGTCCCCCTCCCCACCCACCCCCATTCCCCACAAAGTCAATCCCACCTGTTGTCCATGTCCATGGTTCCTTTATACTAGGTTCTTGTCTAAGCTGCACCCCTTTCTTGCCTCTGCCTCCCCCCTCCCCCCAATCTCTTTCTGCCTGACCACTGAAGGCCTATTCACTGTGTTCATATATTTGGTTCTGTTTTGCTTGTTGTTAGTTTTGTTCATTATTGTCCTGTAATGGGTAAGATCATATGATATTTGTCCTTCACTGACTGGTTTATTTTACTAAACATAATACTCTCCAGTTCCATCCATGTTGTTGCAAAGGGTACAAGTTCCTTCTTTCTTTCTGCTATATAGAATTTCATTGTGTAAATGTACCAAAGTTTTTTGATCCAATCATCCACTGATGGGCACTTAGGCTGTTTCCAGCACTTGGCTATTGTAAATAGTGCCGCTATGAACATAGATATACATAGGTTCTTATGAATTGGTGTTTCAGAATTCTTTGGGTATAGTCCCAGTAGTGGAATTGCTAAATCAAAAGGCAGTTCCATTTTCAGTTTTTTAAGGAAACCCCCTACTGTTTTCCACAGTGGCTGCACCAGCCTACATTCCTACCAACAGTGTATGGGGGTTCCCTTTGCCCCGCATCCTTGCCAACACTTGTTGTCTGTTGATTTGTTGATGATTGCCATTCTGACAGGTGTGAGGTGGTATCTTATTGTGGTTTTAATTTGCATCTCTCTGATGACTAGTGATGTTGAGCATTCTTTCATATGCCTCTGGGCCCTTTGTATATCTTCCTCAGTAAGTCGTCTGTTCAGGTCCTTTGCCCATTTTTTAATTGGGCTGTCTGTCTCCCTGGTGTTGAGTCACATTAGTTCTTTATATATTTTGGAGATCAGACCCTTGTCTGAGGTATCATTCACAATGATGTTTTCCCATACAGTTGGTTCCCTTTGAATTTTGCTGATATTTTCTTTAGCTGAACAGAAACTTTTCAATTTGATATAGTCCCATTTGTTGATTCGTTCTTTTATTTCCTTTGCCCTTGGTGAAGTAAACATATTTCTGCGTAGGATATCTGAAAGTTTGCTGCCTATATTTTTCTCCAGGACCTTTATGGTGGCACTGCTTATATTTAAATCCTTTATCCATCGTGAGTTTATTCTGGTGTATGGTGTAAGTTGGTGGTCTAGTTTTATCTTTTTACATATTGCTGTCCAGTTCTCCCAACACCATTTGTTGAAGAGACTGTTTTTACTCCATTTGATGTTCCTTCCCCCTTTGTCAAATATTAGTTGACCATAGTGTCCTGGGTTAATTTCTGGGCTCTCTATTCTGTTCCATTGATCTATATGTCTGTTCTTATGCCAGTACCAGGCTGTTTTGATGACAGTAGCCTTGTAGCATTGTTTGAAGTCCGGTATTGTGATTCCTCTTACCTTGTTCTTCTTTCTCAAGATTGTGGTGGCTATTCGTGGGCATTTTTGGCTCCATATAAATTTTTGAAGTACTTTTTCTATTTCTGTGAAGTCTGTCATTGGTATTTTAATTGGGATTGCATGGAATACGTAGATTGCTTTGGGTAGTATGGACATTTTAATGATGTTGATTCTTCCCATCCATGAACATGGTATATGTTTCCATTTATTTGTGTCTTCCTTGATTTCTTTCTTCATTGTTCTGTAGTTTTCTGAGTACAAGTCTTTGACCTCCTTAGTTAAGTTGATTCCTAGGTACTTTATTTTTCTTGTTGCTATGGTAAATGGGATTTGTTTTTTCACTTCCATTTCTGTTGTTTCATTATTGGTATACAAAAATGCTTTTGATTTCTGGATATTGACTTTATACCCAGCTATTTTGCTAAATTTGCTAATTAGGTTGAGTAAGTTTTTGGTGGAGCCCATCGGGTTTTGTATGTACACTATCATACCATCTGCAAATAATGACAGTTTGACTTCCTCCTTTTCTATTTGGATACCTTTGATTCCTTTTTCTTCTCTGATGGCTATAGCTAGAACTTCCAAGACAATGTTGAATAGAAGTGGAGAAAGTGGACAGCTTTGTCTTGTTCCTGATCTTAGGGGGAAAGCTTTCAGTTTTTGTCCATTAAGTATGATGTTGGCTTCAGGTTTCTCATAGATGGCCTTTATGATGTTGAGGTATGCTCCCTCTATTCCCATTTTGCTGAGGGTTTTTATCATAAATGGTTGCTGTACTTTACCAAATGCTTTTTCAGCATCTATTGATATGATCATATGGTTTTTATCTTTCAATTTGTTGATGTGGTGTATTACATTGATTGATTTACGAATGTTGTACCATCCTTGCACCCCTGGGATGAAGCCCAATTGATCATGGTGTATGATCTTTGTAATATACTGCTGAATCCGATTGGCCAATATTTTATTGAGAATTTTAGCATCTACGTTCATCAGAGATATTGGCGTGTAGCTTTCTTTCTTAGTTGGATCTTGCCCTGGTTTTGGGATTAGAATAATATTGGCCTCATAGAATGAGTTTGGGAGTCTTCCCTCTTCCTGAATTTTTTGGTATAGTTTGAGGAGGATAGGAGTTAGTTCTTCTTTAAATGTTTGGTAAAATTCACCTGTGTAGCCATCTGGACCAGCGCTTTTGTGCTTTGGGAGATTTTGGATTACTTCTTGAATTTCACTAGTTGTTATTGACCTATTCAGGCTTTCTGCTTCTTCTGGGTTCAGTTTTGGTAGATTATACCTTTCCAGAAATGTGTCCATTTCATCCAGGTTGTCATATTTTTTGTCATAGAGTTGTTTGTAGTAATTTCTTACAGGCTTTTGTATTTCTGAGGTATCAGTTGTGATTTCCCCTCTTTCAGTTCTGATTCTGTTTATTTGGGTCCTCTCTCTCTTTTTCTTGATGAGTCTGGATAAGGGCTTGTCAATTTTGTTTATTTTTTCAAAGAACCAGCTCCTGGACCTGTTGATTCTTCCAATTGTAGTTTGAATCTCTGAGTTATTTAGTTCTGTTCTCATCTTGATGATTTCCTTCCTTCTACTTGCTCTGGGCTTCGTTTGTTGTTGCTCCTCTAGTTCTTGCAGCTTTGTGGTTAGGTCATTTTTATAAACTTCTTGTAACCTTTTTTGGAAGGCCTGCATTGCTATAAATTTCCCCCTGAGAACTGCCCTTGCTGTATCCCATAGGTTTTGGGCTGTTGTGTGTTCATTGTCACCTGTTTCCAGGAACCATTTGATTTCATCTTTAATCTCATTGTTAACCCCTTCATTGCTTAAAAGCATGTTATTCAGTCTCCATGAGTTAGAGAATTTTTGGGTTTTTCCCTCGAGTTTGGTTTCTAGTTTCAAGCCATTGTGATCTGAGAAGATACTTTGTATGACTTCAATTTTCCTGTATTTGTGGAGGCTTGTCTTGTGACATACCATGTGGTCTATGTTTGAGAATGATCCATGTGCATTTGAAAAGAATGTGTATTTTGCTTCTTTGGGGTAAAAGACTCTGTATACATCAGTTAGGTCCATTTCCTCTAGAGTGTTGTTCAATGCCACAACCTCTCTGGGGATTTTTTGTTTGGAAGATCTGTCCATTGTTGATAATGGGGTATTAAAATCCCCTACTATTAGTGTGTGGCTGTCTATGTCTTTCTTAAAGTCTTCCAAGATTTTCCTTATATAGTTCGGAGCTCCTATGTTGGGTGTGTATATGTTTATCAGAGTTATTTCTTCTTGATGGATTGTTTCCTTAAGTATTATGAATTGCCCATCTTTGTCCCTTTTTATGGCCTTCATTGTAAAATCTATTTTGTCTGAAATCAGTATTGCTACTTCAGCTTTTTTTTTCATGTCCATTTGCTTGATATAGTTTTCCATCCCTTCACTCTCAATCTGTGTCGATCTTTTGTTCTGAGGTGGATCTCTTGAAGACAGCATATATGTGGGTCATGTTGTCTTATCCATTCGGCTACCCTATGTCTTTTGATTGGTGCATTTAATCCATTTACATCGAAGGTTATTATTCATTGATACTTATTCATTGCCATTTTCTCCCTTTGTGTCTGTATTCCTCTTTGGCTTTCTCTGTTTCTTCATTTTATTTATTTATTTATTTTTAAAGCAGACCCATTAGTATTTCTTGTAATGCTGGTTTGGTAGAGATGTATTCTTTTAGTCTTTTTTTGTCTGGGAAGCTCCTTATTTCTCCTTCTATCTTGAATGAGAACCTTGCTGGGTAGAGTATTCTTGGTTGTAGTCCTTTGTTTACCATTACTTAAAATACTTTTTGCCATTCCCTTCTGGCTTGAATTGTTTCTTTTGAATAATCATTTGATAGCCTTATTGGAGCCCCTTTGTATGTTATTTGTCGTTTCTCTCTTGATACTTTTAGGATTCTCTCTTTGTCTTTGAGATTAGCCATTTTAATAATAATATGCCTTGGTGTTGGTCTGTTTGGATTGATCTTCATTGGGACCCACTTTCTGAACTGGATTAATGTTTTCACTCATCATGTTAGGGAAATTTTCTATCATGACTTTTTTGAACAGGTTTTCCATTCCTTGTTTCTCTTCTCCTTCTGGTATCCCTATGATACAGATGTTGTTACGTTTCATGTTGCCCTGCAGCTCTCTTAACCCCTCTTCAGTCTTATTCAGCCTTTTTTTATTCTCTTGTACTGTCTTGGAGTATTTGTCTACATTATCCTCCAACTCGCTGATCCGGTCCTCTGCTTCCTCTAGCCTACTGTTGATTCCTTCTACTGTATTCTTCAATTCAGAAATTGTATCCTTCATTTCCTCCTGGCACTTATTGATAGTTTCTATGTCCTTTTTCATGCTGCTGTAGTTCTCAGTAAGTTCCTTGTAACTTCCCTAGAGCTCTTTGTAATTTCCCTGGAGTTCTTTGTAGTTCTCCTGGAGTTGTTTATAGTTTTCTTTGATGTGGCTGAGCTCACTGAGCTTCTCTAGTATCATTCTTCTGAATTCCTTATCTGATGTTTCAGGTGCCTCTGTTTCATTTTGTGGCCTTTCTGGGGATTGTTCCTTTTCTTTTGGTGATGGACTGATTCTTTTTTTCCCCATTTTGTGTGTCTGCTGTTGCTTGCTTTTTATTTTTTTGTTTTTTCCTTGGGTTAACCTGATTTGCTTCCTTGCCTTAGTTGAGCACCCTTCTGTGATAGTAGATTTGTGGAGTTCAATGTTGCATTCTCCCAGATTTTCTCCACTTGTTGTTCTTGGTGTGTCCTTTATTTGGGCTGTCTCATTTTATTCTGGACCTGTAGGCTTTTAGCAGTGAAAGAAAAAAAAGAGAGAGAAAAAAAGGAAAAAAGAAATAAAAATTATAATAACAATAATAAGAAAGGGTTTAGATGATTGTTCACCCTTAATAATAATCCCTGATTGGTCCAGATGGAGTCAGGACCTGAGGGCTTTTAGCATGAAAAATAAACAAACAAATAAAACAAAACAAAAAACAAAACTATATATGATAAGCAAAAAGGGTTTTGGTGGCTGTTCACCCTTAATGATTCCTGATTGGTCCAGGTGGAGCCGGGACCTCCGGGCTTATATCAGAGAGAGAAAGAAAGAAAAAAAAAAAAAAGGAAAAAGTCACAAGACAAAGAAAAACCAATATTAATAAAGAAAGGGTTTAGGTGTCTGTTCACCCTTTATGATCTCTGTTTGGTCCAGGTGGAGCCAGGACCTGTGGGCTTTAACAGGAAAAAAAGAAAAAAGAAAAAAAAAAGGAAAAAAAGGGTGGGGCGTGGGTGGGGGTGCGGGGGAGAAAATGAAAGGAAGAAAAGACTAAAGAAAGGGTTTAGGTGGCTGGGGAAGGGAGGAATACTTAGATTAAGGACTGGGAATGTGTTGTATCCAGAGAGTGAGTAGACTTTAAATCAAGAGTAGGGGGGGGTGTTGGGTATTTAGGTAGATTGAGATAGGGGGGATTAAGAATATGTGAGAAGTAACTTTTGAAAAGGATATGTTGGGGATTAATAGTTCATGTATCTCTTGGTATAACTCAGATGCTTGAAATTAGCAGCAATCCATTTCCTGAGGCCTCTTTTTCTTAGTCAGGTCTCTGCAGTCTATAGCCTATATGGTCTTAGTGGCAGGGCCTCTGATTGTCACAGTCAGGGCTGATTCTGGGTGTCAGCCCCCAGGAATGCTGGGCCTTCAGTAGCCTAGCTGGATTTTAGAGCTGCCGGTATTCTGCCACTCGCAGGGTGTCCCCTCCCACTCCTGGCGGAGGTTCCTGCCTGTGATAGGCACCTGGCACCCCTGCAGTGCAGCCTGCAACCTCTCTGGTTCCTTTGATGACTGGCCCTGCCTCCGCAGCTCCGCTCCAGAGGAGGCAGCCCCGGACCGCCAACAGTGCCCTGCTCCCCGGGGTGAGAGCCAGGCTTCCAAGCCGATCAGCTCTCCAAGGAGTCCTTTACGCAGCCTCCGTGATGCACCTTTCCCTGGGAGTCTGTGGTCTTTGTGTCGGCAATGGGCGGGTCAGTTGCCCCCGCTACTAGTTCCCTGCTCACAGTTTGGAGTTTCCGTGGGAGACTGGGGACCTGTGTGGTTGTGCAGGGCTGGGCCTACCCCCTTGCAGAGGCTTCTAGCTGCTGTTTCCCCGGTGGCCCAGCAGCACCGTTTTCGGCCCTCTCGCAGCCCCGGCCAGTGCACTTCCGCACTTCCGAGCTATGGCTTCCCCGCAGGACTCTTCTCCACTTCTAGCCCTGTGAGGAGCTTCCTCTCCCTGTTGCTGGAGTGAGTCTCTCACATAGTCCCTCCCCTGCAGGAGTTCAATTTCGTGTTCCCTAAGGCATTTGCCCTTGCTGCCCACACTTCACTGTTCAGATTTCTAGTTGCCTGGGAGCTTGGAGCTGCTTCAGTTAGAGACGCCCCTCAGGGTAGGGCCGCCACTGCCCAGAGCTCACCTTGGCCTGCTGGCCATTAAGTCCGGAGTCCCCTCACCTGTTCTCCTATAGGTCTCCGCTGCCACTGGGCTGTGCTCCCCTGTGTCCAGATGCTGACCACTCCAGTTCTTAGGGACCTGAAGACATCTTGCACTCCCTATCCTGTCCTCTAGCTGCTCTGGTACTCGAGAACATCATCAGCACTGCTCTCTACTCTGTCGCCATCTTCCTCCTAAACCTCAGAAATGACATCTTTATAGGTGTGGCTAGAATACTTAAATTTAATTTTGAAATCCCAGTCATAAATAAAGCATTATAATAAGCATAAACAAAAAATTCAAAGATGAGACAGGTCCAATGTATCATCTTTAAGACATACATTTTAATGTTCGTATTTTCATATTTATTTTGTCTTTTGACCCTCAAACTGACTCTGTGGGGTTGTCAGTGAAATGTTGACGATCCAATTTATAGATGAGAAAGGTAAGGCCAGGGGTCAGTGAGCTGCCTAAAATATGAAACTATTAATAGAACAAGGCTCAGTTCTGAAGCAACATTGTCCTGATGACTACCCTAGTCAATTGCTCTGTCCTCCAGCCCATTTCTCTGTTAACACTGTCCAATCTTGTCTGAAATTTAAAATTAAGGATAATATACTTTTTTTGCTCTGTTTTAGTACATTGTATTTTATCAAGTGATACATGCTTGATGTAAACAGTATTTGAAATTTCTGATGCTAAGAATGTTCAAGTTAAAGCATTTTAGTTGCTAGAAAGATCTTTACCTAGTGTATTATACTTTTTTTTTTTTTTATCTCTAAAGGACTTAGTAGTTTGGATTCCAGGTGCTATCAGTGTTTCTCATAATTAATTGAATACTCGTACCCTGATAAAATAATCAGCATTTGAGTCACTGAAAAGGATGAAATATTTTAGTGGGGGAGGATGTTCTTAATCTCCTTTTCTCCTTTTTCTATTATCTCCTTTTTCTCATCAGTTTTCAAAAATGTTTATCAGACATGTTTTCATAACAAAAAGTACTCTACAATCAAACTACACTGATACTTTAATTAAGTTGCACTATTAAGCAATTATCATTAATTGAGTCAGTGTGTTATTTTGAGGGAATGGATAAAGTGAGAAATGTAAAAGATGCAGATAGCTAAAAATAGACTGGAGAGCCAGAGATTTCCTTCAGGTTTCGATAGCTCTCCTTTTGTATAAAATAGAATTTCTTAAATCCAAATGGCTTGTTGTCTGAGAAGCACAAATAGAGACTGTGTGTAATTGCCAAACAGTGCCTTACTCTTAAAAAAAAAAAAAAAAAATCAAGACCTGGGCAGAAAAAAAGAATGAATATAACTGGTTGAATTTCAGAACAAAATGTAAGGCAACAAAAAGTCTTGTGCTAGATTAGCAAGTCAATGAATGGCTCTAAATAGTGGGAGCTGGGAAGTTTATTTTCTTTGCTTTCTTTTTTTTTTTTTTTAAGATTTTATTCATTATTTTTAGAGAGAAGGGCAGGGAGGGAGGAAGAAAGGGAGAAAAGGATCAATGTATGGTTGCCTTTCACCTGCCTCCAGCTATGGACCTGGCTGGAGACCTGGCTTGCAACTTGGTTATGTGCCTTGGCTGGGAATCAAACCAGCAACCTTTGGGTTTGCAGGCAGGCGCCTATCCACTGAACCACCGGCCAGGGCTTGAAGTTGCTTTTCTGAAGTAGAAAAATTGCAAGAGAATGTGGGTAGAAGAACAGAAAATAAAGAGAAAAGGCATCAAGTGTAGAGAAGTTAATAGAACAGAATGAGAAGATTAAAAGAGAAGGTAAAAGAAACAGAACAGTTTCTCTTGATATTGCAAAACATGGCAAAGGAATAGGCCATTGATACATGATTTTATATATTTAGATAAAGAGTAAAGTCTGAAGCCAAACAGGCAGCAAAGATTAAGACATTTTGTTTGTAGGTTAAACATCTAATAGAGCAAAGAGTTTGTCCACTGAGCACCGTAAATAGCAAATTATGCTGATCCCCCAGTGCAGGGAAAGAATGTGGCATCTATTGCAAAGCGTGGAGAACAGGCAGCTTTTTCTGGAAAACCCTGAGATCCTAGATGGTTTACAAACAAGGGGTTTTATAGAGCAAAAGTCTTACATCATGATAAGTACGGGGTTTGGGTTCGTGAGTGAAAATGATTGGTCAAGGGTGAGGTAAGGGCAATAAAACACAATTTCATGGCGAGGTCAGCATCCCTCAGTCTGGCTTTATGGGTATGTGGCCAAGGGTCCTTCTGCTATATGCCTCAGGAGCTGCAAAGTCAACTTACTGGCATGATATTATCTTCAGCTAAACAAAACCTGTACCTTGTGACCCTTAGCCAGGGCCTGGCCAGGGTTTCTTGCTGCCTTAGGGAGTTGACAAATGAAAGGGAAAGGACTGAGTCTTATCAGCATGCTGTGAAGAAACTGAATTGACAGCCAGGGCTCCGTGTAGTTAATCATACATTAAATCAGGACCCAGGTTTCAGTCAGTATTAGTTAATTTTTCACATGGGCAACATAGACTTCAGTGTATTTTTACCTTTCTCCAGTGTTTTTATTTATGTGGGAAGGAAGAATTTCTTTAACTAATGGAGATTGTACGTATAGCATTATCAATATCCTAACCACATTTTGCTGATGAAACTTTTGTTTTTTAGCTCTCCTGAGATAATGCTAATTCTTCCTGATGGTATTTTCAAGGTACTTTGTACATATGTTAGTTGTATATGGATGATGTTGTTTTCTGAAAAGCAGGATGAATTTGCAATTCAAAATAACTCATTTATTTTACTGAAAAATAAACAAGAAAATATTTTTAGGTGTTGATAAATGTGTTTAAACTGTTATCCAGAGATAACTTGCTGAAATCTCAAAATTACTAAATAAGGCAAGCTCACAAAATGTCTTCCTCTCTCCGCAATAGGGAATAATATAAACTAGAATTGTTTCTTCAGTGATTCTGGCCACCTTATGCTAGTTAACTTTTACATATGAATCACAAACCTGATATAGCCAAATTCACAGGTAGTTGAACTTTATATTATTTAATTTAAAGTTAAATCGAAACTCAGTGATGGCTCTCTGCTTCGTAGCAGATTCAGAATCCATGTTGGGATAGGGCAGCTCATTATACCATTCATTACATTCCAAGTGCCTTTCATATTTCATCGCACAATGCCCAGCTTTCACTAGCGGATAAAATGCTCCTCTACAGTTGTTTTAACTTTTATGCTCATTTTTGCTTTTCTCCTTTTTTCCTCTCATTTTTATCTGCTTCTTACTTTATTAAACCCCTCAGCTGCTTTCAAGTCATCACAGTGCTATACTAGATCTTTTGAAATGGCATGAACTTATGGTATTTGTACTTAGGGTTTTATTTCTTATTTCATAAGTTTCCTTAAACTTAGTACCAAATTTGTAAAATTACATCCCAATTTATGTTAAATTTTGTCAAGTGAATGTTTTTATGAGCTCTTATATATACAGGATTGTGATGGATTCAGGAACACTTTTAGATAATTTGGTCATTAAGAATGTCATGTATAAGCCCTGGCTGGTAGCACAGTGGATAAGGCACTGTCCTGCAAACCCAAAGGTCGCTGGTTCAGTTCCCCAGCCAGGGCACATAATGACGTTGCAAGCCAGTCTCCAGCCAGTTCCGTGGCTGGAGACTGGTGAAACGTAACCATACATTGATATTTCTCTCTGTCTCTGCCTCTCTCTCTTCCTCTCTCTCTGGAAATAATAAATAAAAATTTAAAAAAATGTCATGTATAAAGTCTCAGCTTCTTTATCTTTTATATTTTGACAGAAGAAAATTCTAAATAATGCTGCATTACATTGTACATATACATTGAATGATGTTGTAATTTTCTTTTATTTCCAGTTAATTATTAAGTAGGTATTGATGGTTTAGAAATAATATTTTAATGCTTATGGAGAAATATCTTAAAATTAAGGAAAATTTTCTGTGATTGGTCTACTAATTTTCCCTAGAAAGTGAGTAATTATTTGCTCCTACTATTTTGAAACTACTGCCTTACCACCTTTCTCACTGAATACTTTTCATGATGAATCTGCAATTTTATGCTTCAATAAATTTCCCCTTTTAAAATATTAGTTTACTCCTTTCCTCATTAAAAAAACGAACATAAATTATCTAGATATTTTATGGGAAGAGGAAATTCAATTCTATTTACCTAAAATTTTAATTAAAATAATAATAAATAATAAAGGTGTCAAAGGGCAGCTTCTTTCTAGATAATTGGCTCAGTTGGTTGGAGCTTTGTTTCATGCACTAATCGGTTGATGGTTTAATTCCCTATCATGTTACTTACTGGACAGCAAGTTGGGCTCCTCCTGCCTACCACCACCCTCTAAGCAAAATTCCAGAGGCAGGGATATTAAAAGAAAAGCATCTTTATTCAAAAGTAGTCACTTAAGCTTATCAATTAAGACTAAATCTTAACACCTGATTTCTCCTATCATTCCCTTAGTTTCTGAAGGGTTATTTTATGAACTAAAACACCATAATACACAGAATGGCAGGCTTCTGACTCAGAGCCATCTAGAACACCCAAAGAATTAACCTGCTACCCTCTTCCAGGCCGGCCTCCTAATCTTCCGCTGTGCCCAGAGTTGCTTCCCATACAAAATACCAGCCACTGGGAAATGCAGGCAGCTGCAGCACGATTATTTAGGAATCCTTGAGGAAGAGTCTGAGAGAGAGTTTGATAGCCTCAGCCAGAGCCACTGCCTGAGAGAGATCCAGTTTAGGAACCAAAGTTCATGAGCTAATGGTCCAGGCCTCTCTTTATTACCATTGGCTTTGAAGGCTTTGGCTTCTCAGTCAATCTCATTCTAGACTGCTTCCATTGCCTTGGCAAACTCTTCCTACTTCTCCTCAGTGATCTTAGTCAGATTCATTTGTGTCAATCAGGGCACATACGTAGATTTTGGGTCCAATCCCTAGTCAGGAGGCAACTAATCAGTGTTTCCCATTGATGTTCATGTTCTCTCTCTTTTTTTGTCAAAAAAAGCATATCCTCAAGTGAGAACTTTAAAAAATAAATGTCTTCATAGACACTGACAATAATAGCTAACATTTTTGTAACCCTACATTTTCTTTTAAAGCAGACAAGGATGTGATAGTTAACAGCTAATAAAAGCTTAAAGTTACGTACTATGTTGAATAGAAGAGGGGAGAGTAGAAACCCTTATCTTGTTCCTGATCTTAAGGGAAAGGCTTTTAGTTTTTGTCCATTGAGTATGATGTTGCCTGCAGGTTTCTCATATATGGCCTTTATTATGTTGACGTATGTTCTCTCTATTCCCATTTTGCTGAGAATTTTAAAAATCATAAATGGGTGCTACACTTTGTCAAATGCTTTTTCAGCATCTATTGATATGATCATATGGTCTTAATCTTTCACTTTGTTTATGTAGCATATTACATTTATTGATTTGCAAATGTACCATCCTTGCATCCCTGGGATGAATCCCACTTGATCATGGTGTATGATCTTTTTAAAGTATTGTTAGATCCTGTTTGCCAATATTTTTGTTGAATATTTTAGCATCTATGTTCATCAGAGATGTTGGCTTATAGCTTTCTTTCTTGGTTGTGTCTTGACCTAGTTTTGGGATTAAAATAATACTGGCCACATAGAAAGAGTTTGGAAATCTTCCTCCTTTCTGGATTTTTTTGGGATAGGTTGAGAAGGATAGGAGTTAGTGCTTCCCTAAATGTTTGGTAGAATTCACCTGTGTAGCCATCTGGTCCAGGAATCTTGTGTGTTGGGAGTTTTTTGATTACTGCTTCAAATTCACTAGTTGTTATCAGTCTATTCAGGCTTTCTGCTTCTTCTTGATTCAGTTTTGGAAGATTATGTTTCCAGAAACTTGTGCATTTCACTCAGGTTGTCAGATTTTTTGCCATATAGCTGTTCATAGTAATTAATCTTTTGAGTTTCTGTCATTATTACCCAATGACATGATAGTATACAGAGAAAACCCTATAGACCCAATCAAAATTACTTGGCTTAATAAGAGAATTTGGCAAAATAGCTGGATACAAAGTCAATATCCAGAAATTGAAGACATTTTTACATATCAGCAATGAAACATCAGAGAGAGATACTAGAAAACAAATCCTATTTACTGTAGCAATAAGAAAAATAAAGTACATAGGGATAAACTTAACCAAGGAGGTGAAAGACCTGTGCTTGAAAAACTACAGAACATTGAAGAAATAAGTTAAGGAAGATACAAATAAATGGAAGTATATACCATGTTCATGGCTGGGAAGAATTATATCATTAAAATGGCCACACTAACCAAAGCAACTAATAAGGTCAACAAAATCCCTATTAAAATACCAAATACATATTTCAAAGATTTAGAACAAATAGTTCAAAAATTTATATGGATCCAGAAATGACCCCAGATAGCCTCAGCAATCTTGAGAAAGAACAAAGTAGGAGGAAGCACAAAACCAGATATCAAATTATATTACAAGGCTATTATAATCAAAACATTCTGGTACTAGAATTAAAAATAGACACACAGATCAGTGGAACAGAATAGACAGCCCAGAAATAAACCAATTAATATTTGACAAAGGTGGCAAAAAAATAAAATGAAGGAAAAAATTTCCTCTTCAACAAGTGGTGTTGGGAGAACTGGGCAGAAACATGAAAAAAACAAAAAGAAAGAAAAAGGAAAAGAAACTAGACCACCAACTTACACCACACACCAGAATAAGCTCAAGATGTATAAAAGATGAACATAAGGCATGCCACCATAAAAGTCCTAGGGGAAAACATAGAAAGCAAAATTTCAGATATCTCATGTAGCAATGTTTTTCACTGGTACTTCTCCAAGGGCAAGGTAAATGAAGGAACAAATAAATAAATGGGACATCGAACTAAAAAAGTTTCTGCTCAGCTAAAGAAAACATCAGCAAAATGAAAAGGGAACCAACCTTATGGGAAAACATATTTGCCAATGACACCTCAGATGGGTTTGACCTCCAAAATATATAAAGAACTTACATGACTCAATAACAGGGAGACAGATAGCCCATTTAAAAAATGGGCAAAGGGCATAAACAGATACTTCTCTGAGGAGGACATACAAAGGGCCCATAGGCATATGAAAGAAGGCTCACCATCACTCAGAGAGATGCAAATTAAAACCACAATGAGATACCACCTCACTCCTGTCAGAATAGACGCCATTAACAAATCTACAAACAAAAAAGTGCTAGAGAGGATCATGTGGGGAAAAGGAAACCCTGGTGCACTGCTGGTGGTAATGAAGACTGGTGTAGCCACTATGGAAAACAGTATGGAATTTCCTCAAAACAAAACAAAACAAAACAAAACAAAACAAAAAAAAAAAACTAAACTAAAAATTGAATTGCTTTTTGACTAAGTGATTCCACTGCTAGGTCTATACCCAAACAATCCTGAAACACCAATTCAGGAGAACTTATGCACAGCCAAGTATTGGAAATAGCATAAGTGCCCATCAGTGGATAAAAAAACTTTGGTACATTTACACAATAAAATACTACATAGCAGAAAGAAAAAAGGAATTCCTACCTTTTGCAATAGCATAGTTGGAACTGGAAAGTATGCTTAGTGAAACAAAGCAGGCACCAAAAGACAAATATCATAGGATCTCAACTAATACAGGAGACTCATGAATAAACAGACAAGCAGAAAGAAACCAGAGACATGGGGAGAAATAAAGGAGCAGAATGACTGTGACCAGAGAGGAGGGGGAAGGAAGGATAGGGTTTAGTGGTGGAGCTAATGTTAACAATCCATGGACATGAACAAGAAGGTGGGGATTGACTGGATTGACTGTGGGAGAGGGGGCAGGAAGAGTGGGGCAGGGGAGACCAATGGGTAGAAAATTGAAACAATTGTAATATAACAATAATAAATAAAATTAAAAAAAAAAAAAAAGAAGTCATGAACATATAGATCTATTATGTACTGAGAATGAAACACACACAGACACATGCAGGAAAGTATTTCTTTACAACAGTTTGGGATAGATGACATTACTGTATCCAGAAATGTGTAGGATCTATCAGGTTATTAGGTTCAGCACTTGCCGAAATTAAACAAGTGTAGGTGCCTAAGGCTTTAGAAAAACACAGCTTTTCTTTAGGCAAAGATTCTTAAAACATAGCCTAATTCTTCTTCATCACCCCTTCTTCCAAATGAACTGTATTGTACTGTTAGGTAACAATTGTTTTCAGGGTTTTAGGTCTGTATTTTATAGAAATGTTTCTAAATCTTTCATCAGTAATATGGTATAGAGTAATAAGAATCATTGTGTTACAGAATCTAAGTTAAAGGAAGATGCAATTGCCCTTGTGCCTTTAATCTTTAACAGAATGCCTGGTGCACACTGCCTTTTTCCAGTGTAATGATTTTTCTTCATCTTCTGAAAACCAGAAAGAGCATGAAAGCTAATTACTCTTTTTATTTTTAAATATTTTAATTTATTATTTTCAGAGAGAAGAGCAGGGAGGGAGGAAGAAAGGGAGAGAAACATCAATGTATGGTTGCCTTTCACCGGCCTCCAGCTACCAACCTGGCTGAAGACCTGGCTTGCAACCTGGTTATATGCCATGGGTGGGGAATTGAACCGGTGACCTTTGGGTTCATAGGCTGGCACCTAATCCACCAGCCAGGGTGCTAATTAACCTTAATAATAACCAATGGTAATTCTAAATCCTTGGTTAATCATATTCTTTTCCTATACAATTCTAAAATATGGCCACTGAAATTTTGTTGAGCTTTATCATGAGATGGATTTCTTTGATTACTTACCGTAAACATCTTTTTTTTTAAAGCAAGATTTTATTTATTATTTTTAGAGAGAGGGGAAAGGAGAGAGGCAGAGAGGGAGAGAAACATCAATGTGTGGTTGCCTTTCACCTGCCTCCAGCTAAGGACCTAGCTGGAGATTTGGCTTGCAGCCTGGTTGTGTGCCCTGGCTGGGAATCGAAACTTGGGTTCCCAGGCTGGTGCCTTATCCACTGTGCCACCAGCCAGGGCTATAAATATCTTTTCAGGTCCCTTTCAGCTTTATTTATATAACTTAGGGAATTCTTACTACATCTAACTAGGGATAGTTGTTCAAAAAATAAGTCAGACTATATTGAGAACATACCATAAGCCTAATATGGTGCTAACAACCATTTAGGATATTAAAAATGTTGTCTTTTTGATCACTTACTTTTAGATTCATATTCTGATTAAGGGACTAAACAGGAAATATCTACCAAGCATCTACTTACAAGCACTATGCTAAATGATGTAAAATATAGGAAAAACATGTATGTTTTTGAGGAGAATATACTCTAGCACATATGTGGGACAAAGGTTGAAACAAAAGAATATCTATGCTGCCAAATCCACATATGGACCCTAATGTTTTTAGATAAGTGAATCTCTGCATGTTAAAAGTTCATTTTAACTGATGTAATAATATTTTTAATACATGCTGATGATCACATTATTATTCTTATTAACATGGATTGAGTGCTTAATATCTGCCAAGCAATATCCTAAATGCTTCTACCTGCATTAGTTGTTTAATCTCTGAATTGCCCTATGAAGTAGTAGTGCTATCATTATCTTCATTTTATGTTCACTCTTATATTTAATATAATTATAAAGATTTAGTGTCCTATAAAGTGGATAACTGAGGAGCAGAGAGTGTATGTCATCTAAGCAAGATTTCATAGCTATACAATAACACAAGACAGTTAAGGAATTTTTCTACATGGTTTTGTTTTAACAGAGAATGTGTAATCCATTAATTAGGGCAAACCAGTCTCTTAACTCAGCAACGAGAGGGATGCATTGATACTTTAAAATCTTTACTCACCACAGGATAATCAGTGAAAGCCTGCAAACTTTTCAGATTAATTAAGTGACTAATTTAATCATTTTTTGGGTATCTCCTATATAGTAGGAAGTATTCAACACACCAGGGTTACAGAGATAAATAAGACGGATAAGAGCCTTGTCCTTCAATAGTGTGAGTTCTAGAGGAGGACCTGGGTAACATCTACCTGTGCTAATGGTTCCCTAAATGGGAGCCATATCCCTTTATTGTTCTAATAAAAAGGGGTAGGGCCAAATAATTTTGCTTCCACCTCCTGAGAGACAGAGGATCGTTCTACTTTTAAAACATAATATTTAGTCACATTTTTTTTCTTACCTTCTCCAATACTTCCTGTTTGTTTGTTTATTTGTTTTGTTTTTTGTAATGGGTCAGTTCTAAAACTTAGCCATTTAGTGTAAAAATCCAATTACAATGCAATAAATCTCAGGTGACATTTGAAAGATAGCAAATTACAGATTCAAGTACAGTCATATTTCTGCCTTGTTTTGCATATCAGTCTGGCTTCATTTCTAACCTGTTTCCCACTCAGACTAATTTCCCTTGAAGCCAGAAGGTTTTCATGTAAGGAGGCAGGTGAAACCTTAGCAGACACTTGAACCTGAAGGCTGTGAGGCCAGAGATGTCCTTCTGTAAGGTGTCAGAAGACCTGGTTCCTGTCACTTTTGAACTAAATTAGCTGGAGAAACATTTGATTGAACTGAATATTAGCTTCTTCATCTACACAATGATGAAAAAAATAATAATCAATCAAATATATTGAGGGTTAAATGGCACATGTAATGAAATAGTTGGACAAGTGAAAGCAGTGTACCAACATAAAGCAATGTAATAGGGTAAAAAGAATGGGGGTCTTGCTATCAGGCACACGTAGAGCTCAATGGTTTAGTGTACAGGCTACTGACTTAGACTGCCTATTCCAGGTCTTGGCTAATCACTTCCCATTTATACTCTCTTTTCCCATCTCTAAACTGCTAATAATAGTTACACTAGCATTGAGGTGTTTTTATAATTTTTAACTGAGAAAAAATAAATGCCTTTAGTATAATATTCTAAAATAAGTCTGTATTTTATTACACATTGAGTAGATACCAGATAGTACCCTCTACATTTTATAAGTACTATCTTGTTTTGTCTGTAGTGTAATCAAGATGAGAGGTACCATTAGTATCTGCATATTATACATGAGGGAACCAAAACAGAGAGACTTAAGTTGTCCATATTTGTAAAGGTAATAAATATTGGAACAAAAATTTAGACCCCTTAAATTTATGAGTCTAGAATTCATGCTCATAATATTCTGCTTTATTGTCATATGCTAAGGGAAAGGCAGAATAAGGAAGAAAACTTATTACCCAAAATTCAATTTACTACTTGTATGACCTTAAATAACTTGACACATTTTGAGTCTATGGAAAAAATATAGCATATCACTTGCATATACATATATAAAAGCCTAATCTATCATAATTATTAATTATTCAAGGATTATTAATTATTCCTTTCTAAATAATTTTTACCATAACTCAGGACATAGAACTTATCTAGGCAGGATTGATTCTCTTAGGTCTCACCATGTGTTGGTCCCAGCACTTATTCTGATACAGGAGCTTTCCTGTTATTACCAAATTTTTGTCCAGATACATGTTTCTCACATGGAGCCTCTGATGTTCAGGGACGCTCCATGTTTACAGAGGCCTCCATGCCTGTTATTTCTGTGGAGTGTGGTTGAGTGCTACAGGCACAGAAAACATCTTTAAGCAGTTGGAGAAAAATAATTCAAAACCAACAAAGAACCCTAAAAGGTCTTAAACATAGAGGTAAAGTCATTTCTCTCATTTGTTCTACATAAAGGCTCTTCCAGTATAATAACTGTAACTCTTGCCCCAGTTTACCCCCAGCAAAGATATTTCTGCTGGGTACCGGTTCTACTTTCCAGCACCAATGTAATATGGGTTTTAAATTCCTCATTATGTTGTAAAACACATTTTGTTAACATTTTGATTTATAAGTCTCAATATTGAGGAAGTTATGGGGGAATTAAATCCTCTCACTTACACCTGATATGGTGCTCTGCAATTATCTGACAACAATAAAACTGCCTAAAAATATAACAGAACTGCTAACGATTAATTAGTACCTCCCAGAACATGAGACACAACGTATAAGTTTCTTAGAGCTTAAATATTATTTTCAGGATTTTGTGTGATTTTCTGTCCCCCCCCCCCCCCCCCGGAAAATATGTAGAAGTAACCAAAAGACATAACATATTGTATAGAATTTGGAAAGGGCAAATATATATGAAAAGAAAAATCACCAGTATTCTACCCAGGATCAACTGCTGTGGTTGCCAAATAAATACACAATTAAGGAATTTAAAGACAAGTTCCTTTATTTTTCTTCTTTTTAACGCTTAAATAGAAACAGAAAGACATTGTTATGCAACACACAGCATTAATCTTTGGATACATATTATCAACTCAGAGGGCTCTTTGCTTGAACCTGTTTGTTTTAGCTGACTATGTTTTAGTTGCTATGTGGCTTCTTAAAGGACCCCTAGAAGCCCCGTCTTCTGCGATTCATGACGCTGTGTAATACCTCCCTATGTACTGTGACACCTACAGACTCACTCCCAATGAATAAAATCCAGCAAAATGAAGGGATGTATGTCATTTCTGAAATCTTGACAGCATGAAGGTAGAAACAAGTTCAGAACAGGGCCAGCACAAAAAAAAAAAAAAAGCAGAACAGACAGGGGAAACAATATTAAACATACTGTTTGAAGCTAAAATGAGGCCTTTGACACTAACTCTATTCTTGGTTTAAGCCTCTCTTTTTTTTTTTTTTTTTTTTTAAGTTTCTTTCATCAGCAACCAGAGTTCTAACTGATATATTAATGAGAGGTTTTAGACCCATAAGCTAAATACCACATCCAAATATGTCACCATTAATCAATGAGAAAATATTCATTCCAAGACTATAACTATAGTCTATATTCCAACTATATTCCAAGACTATAACTAACTATATGCACCACATATATTTAAACCTTCAACTGGCTAAACTATTATTTGTTTTAGAAAAATAGGGCTCATCAGATGAAATATTAGCAATTCAGTGTTTACATGTCATTTAAATTAAAGAAATTTCCTTAAAACATGATTTTTTACAGTATATTTTTCAAAATAGTCTCTCAAGGTAAGTTAAATAGTCACAATTTAAACATTTATGATCACTTAAAGCTTCTGTTGGGTTAAGATTTGATCTCTTCTTTGGGGGCTCAGGGGAGAATTATAAAAGGATATTGGCACCTCTTTATCCATTCTGAAGTCAGTCAGTCATAGTAACTCTGTCTACACTCTAAAATATCATAAGAGATTTAGAAAAAGGCTTTACTGAGAAACAAGGCACTGATCAAACAGGCTTGAATTGCTTTAGGTTGTGTTTAATACAGCTAAAATGGTTAGCTCCTAGCTATGCTAATATAATTTAAAGGTGACTATAAAAGTTTGTTCTCTGGAGCTAACCCTTTGAAAGCTAGTAGCTTTTTAAATTAATATGAATAATACATGAAATATAGATGGAGATTTTTCTGGGCTCACTATATATATTGCATCATTATCAAGACATGGCACACAACTGCCAGAGAAAGACATTAAAAACTAAAACAGGATAGCATTTATTACGTGCATTCATGTTATTGCTACACATCAATTTTTTCTATTAACTTTCACAGTACATGTCTACTGAAAAATCATTGAAATTTCTGATTGTAAAATATATATTATGCTTTAAAAAATGAGCAATATGTTAGCTGTTTAGTCTGATTTAACAATAGGATGCTCATTAGTTATATGCGGAGTTCTCCCACATAATGTGCTATGTCAAACAATTAAAATGATTAGTATAACATGCTCTAAAACATAAACTACTTTGAGCACAAATAAATCTTGATTTGATATCTTAGAAGACATTTTGAACATCTTATTGTCTTCATTCCTTCAATATTTATTGTAATATACAAAATTTAGATGAAATTAATTCTAAGCTTTTAAATGTTTTGGTAACAATGGCTTACTATATAATTGAGTTTACATTAATAATATCTGGAACAAACTCATGGAACTTAAAAAATTCTATTTTCAAAGCATGAATAATCTCCAGGACAGCAGTTTGATATAGATAAACATTCTAAGGAGTATCAGAAATGCTTGGTAAAAAGACTTCCTTTTGTCAAGCAAAATAAGGACTCTGGCAATGCGTGATGTTTAAAAACGGGTAATCTTCTGATGCGTGAAGATACTAAGGATACTTGGTTTTCCTGGGATACATTTTAAGTATAAATGAACAGGTTAGTTAGACCTTATCCAGAACAAAGAAACTCTAGTATCTAGTAATCATAGAAAACATATATTTATCTACTTGTGAATGTATTGGTCATACCAGCTTTCCAAAGAGAGTTAAACTACATCATTCATTTGTATTTGTGTATATGAGACCTGTCCAGAAAAAATCTAACCATTGTTAACATAATGAGAATGGTTTGCACAACATCAATGTAACCTAGCAGCCAAAGAGAGTGGACTGGATTGCGCATTTGTGAACAATGACTACTTTACTGTACCAGTTGGTCAAGGGCAGTTGATGTCATTTAGTGGACATGTGTACTGTGTGGGCATCACATTCAGAATGTCTGAGTATGTAGAGCAATGGATCTGCATCAGAGTTTGCACTGAGCTTGAATATTCCTCCAACAGAACCTATTTGGATGACTCAGAAGGCTGCAGCTATGGGCAACTGGTGATTGGCAGCTTCATCGCAACAATGTGCAGAATTTTTGGTAAAACATTCAATCACCCAGGTAACTCATTCCCCCTACTGCCCAGATTTGGTGCTCTGCAACATCTGGCATTTCCTAAAACTAAAATCACCTTTGAAAGGAAAGAGATTTCAGGCCATCAATGAAATTCTGGAAAGTACAATGGAGCAGCTGATGGCAATTAGGGGAACTGTGTGAGGTCCCAAGGTGCCTGCTTTAAAGGGAGTGTCATTGTTCTATGAACCATGTTTTTTGTATCTTCGATCTTCTTCAATAAATGTCTCTTATTTTTCATATTATATAGCTGGATACTTTATCATATATTGTATATTGTATATATGAGATGTGTCCTGAAAATATCAGCTGTGCAAACTTTTAATTATATTAGCATTGGCTCAATACAGGCCTTGCATGTATGTATGTATGTATGTATGTATACACACACATACATGATTACACATATACTTTGATTAATAGGCCTAGAAAAACTTCTGGTCACTTTTTTTTAACTAAAGTGTTTTTTATTTTCATAATAGTAAAAATTCTAAGGTGTTTCTACTTATTCCTCTGTAATTCTAATTTCCAGAGATAACATTTTCAAGAGGTAATAGCATTTAGTTTGTATGAGCCCAGAGGATTTCATTGGACAATTCTACTAAACTTCCAATTTTCTGATATTACCAATGTCACTTATCTTCTTACAGGTAATAAAAAAAAGGAAAAACAACATTTAAAAATAATAATAACAATTATAAATCAAAATTTCTACATAGCAGAGAAGTATAAGTGGCATCCCCATGGGGTCAGGAACAAGATGAAATTTTCAATATCTTCACTACATTTTAATACTATATTAGAGCATGGTTTCTTATCTTTGCATTGTTAACAGTTTGGGCTAGATAGTCCCTTATTGTGGCAGTTTTTCTGTCATTTTAGAAAGTTTCATAGTTCTCTGACCTCTACCCATGAGATGCCAGCAGCACCAACCCCCACACTTCCAGTTGTGACAATCAAAAATATTTCCAGATGTCCTCAAATGTTTCTTGGGATATAAAATTACACTCACTTGAGAACCACTGAATTCATATTATTTAACAATGAAATAAGACAAAACTGTTAATAATGTAAGAATTGGAAAAGAATAGAATAAACTATTTGCCAATGATAAAATAGTATACCGGGAAATTATAAGGGTATTTATTATAAAAATAAAGATATCAGTTATTTGGAAGAATGTTAAAATTAATACATAAATATATATGATATTGAAATGTATATACTAATGACTATTTAGAAAATATAACAGAAAAAATAGCATAATAGCAACAAATAATATAGAATTCTCAATAACAAATATGCAAATCTATGTGAGAAAAATGTTAAAATACTTCCAAAAAGTACATAAAATGATTTGAACAAATATAAAGATATGTAAGTATATTATCTTGAAGTTTCTTTTAATATCATTAAAATGTCAATCCTTCCAAGTTAATATGTAAATAAAAGGTACCAATCAAATACCAATAAGTTAGCAGAACTGTTGAAGTTGACTCCAAAGTTTATATGGGGATTTATACATCAGAAGTAGCTAGAAAAATTTAGGGAAAGGAAAGCAGAGGTAGGGGGACAAATATCTTCCCAGAGACTGATAAATTGATTGAGAACTGTGTGAGGTCCCAAGGTGCCTACTTTAATGGGGACTGAGGCATCACAGTCTTATGTACAATGTTTCTTGTATCTTGCATCTTTTTCTATAAATATCTCTTTTTTATATTACATGGCTGGATACCTTCTGAACAGACCTCATTGCATACTACTTGTTCTAATAGAAAAAGTGTACAGCATGCAAGAACAGAAGGTTACTATAACCTGAGAGCTGAAAACTCTAAGAAAGAATCAAAAGGAAATGCTACACATAAAACAAACAGAAAGTGTAGACTGGACATTTTTGAGGAAGGAATCTGTGAGCCCACACCAAGTCACATCATAATTAAAATGGAAAAGATTAAAGACAAAAAGAGAATCTTAAAAGCAACAAGAGAAAAGCAGTTAGTTACCTATAAGGGAGCTCCTATAAGACTGTCCACTAATTTCTCAACAGAAACTTTGCAGGCCAGAAGAGATTGGCAAGAAATATTCAGTGATGAAAATCAGGGACCTACAACCAAGATTATTCTGCCCAGCAAAGTTATAATTTAGAAGCAAAGAATAGATTAAGAGCTTTCCAGGCAAGAAAAAGCTAAAAATGTTCATCACTACCAAACCAGTATTCTGTGAAATATTAAAGGCTCTATTTTAAGAATAAGAAAATAAAATTAACAACAGAATTGCAATTATTACATATCAATCAATGACTGAATCAAAAAAAAATAAATAAATGAACAGGCAGAACAGAAGCATACTCATAGATACTGGAGAACATTTTGATAGTTGCCAATGGGAAAAATGTTGGGGGATGGGTGAAAAAAATGAAGGAATTAAGGTGTACAATTTTTTTGTTACAGAATAATCATAAGGATGCAAAGTACATCATAGGAACTATAGTAAATAATACTTAATAACTGTATATGTTGTCAGATGTATGAGAGATTTATTGGGTAATCACCTAGTAAATTATTTAATGTCTAATCACTGGAGTGCACACCTGACACTATGGTAATAATGAATGTCAATTGTAATTTAAAATATAAAAGGATAAAAGTAAAAAAGAAATGGCCTAACTTGAAAAGAAAAAAGTAAAATAAAGAACACAAGATCAAAAACTATAATAAGAATTATGAAAGGCATACTCTACATTTAATGAGAATATCAAAAATAGAAGAAAAAAATAAACAGAAAGAATATTTGAATTAAGGTTGAGATATCATAATCATTAATGACACAGACAAAACCAAAATCCAGGGAGCAAAAAGAATACCAAGTAGACTAAAATTTTTAAAAATTTATACAAAGTCTTAACATATTCATGCTACAGAAAAGCAAAGACAAAATTAGTATCTTGAAAGAAACCAGAGGAAAATATAACACCTTACTTATAGAAGAGCAAGTATAAGAATTATATCAGACTATTCTCTTCAGAAACCATGAAAACAAGAAGATAATGGAGTGAAGAGTTTGAAACTACCTAGAATAACAAAAAAGCCCTACTGCCTAGAATTCTGTATACAGTAAAATCATTCCTCAAAAGTATAGGAAAAATAAAGACTTTCTCAGACTAAAGTTAAAGGAATATATTGCTAATAGACCTGTCTTGCAAGGAAGGTTATAGTAAGTTCTTCAGGAAGAAGTAAAAAGATGTAATTCAGAAGTAAAATGATTTTATATAATTTTATATAATCATATATATATATATATAATACATATAATCTCTATAAACACACATACATATGTATATATAGAAAGAAATAGAGAAGAAATAAATTAAGGTCAAATAAAATATTTTTTTATTCATTCTTATTTTTAATTTAATAGATAACAGCTTATTCAAAATAATAACAGCAATAATATGTTGGTTTATTGTAGCTTATAGATACCTGAAATTAACTACAGAAATGCTGTAAGAGGTGGGAGGTGAAAAGTGGAGGTACTTAAAGTTATCCACACTATCCGTAAAGCAGTATATTATTGTTTGAATGTAGACTTTGATTAGTTGTAAGTATATAGTAAAACTCTTAGGCAACCCATACATATTTTTAAAGTAATATAATTGATATGTTAATAGGGGGAAAATTGAGTCATAGCAAATGTTTATTAAAATCAGAAAAAAGCATAAAAAGTGGAAGACAAAAATAAAGAACAAAAATGTATAGAAATATGGTCAATAATCATGCTAGTATATCAACAGTCACTTTACATAAATAGTCTAAATATACTAATTTAAAAAGACTGTCAGAGTGGATAAAAACTGAAGACCCACTATATATTACCTACCAGAAATTCACTTTAAATATAAAGACACAGATATACCACACTAATTCTATTTAAAAACTATACTTGGACACTACTTTTCAACCTTCAGTTTGGGGAAAATATATAATGCTTAACAATGCACTCTATTGAAATAGGCATTCTCATACATTGCTGATAGAAATGCGAGAGGTGACAACTCCTGTGCAAGGCATTTTCAAATAAAATTACATATGAATTACATTTTGATCCTCTAATGTATGTATCAGGAATTTACCCTGCCACATAATCAACACATACAAAACAATGTACAAATACAATCATTTTAGCATTATTTTTCACAGCAAAATGTGGAAACAACTTAAATGCCCATGTAGAGAAGACTGATTGATTAAACTATGACACATCCACCCAACAGATTACAATTAGCAAAAATAAAACATGGAATATCTCTATCAACACATCTATATACATTCTATAATAAGTTGCTAAATAAATAGAAGCTACAATAGAGTACATACACATAGTATATAATCTATATAAAAACATGTTATGTAATTATAAATACAGTTCTATATCAAGAGATTCAATCAATTGAAGATTAAAAAATGAAAAAAAAAAAAGTTTTCACATACTATATAATTAGGCCTGTGATGATTGTGTCTGTACTGACCATGTACAGATGTTTTCTTGTCATTATGCTCTAAATAGGGTAGCAACTATTTATATAGCATTTACTTTGTAATGGGTATCACAAGTAATCTAGAAATGGTTTAAAATATATATAGGAGGATATGGGTACCCTGTGGGGTCCTGGAACAAATTCTGTATGGAATGGCTGTGTGTTTGCATAAATTTTTTTTGAAAAGAAAACACAGCAAAAGTAAGTCAGATCAGGACGAAAGAGTATACTAAAAAGATTAGGGGGAATATAGTATAGAGAGAAAAGGGCTAGGAGTGAGACATCTGCAGTCTTCCTCTCTACCAGCTAAGCTATTGAAGGGTGCACTAGGAGTGGGACATCTGTAAGTATACTTTTTAAAGTTTGACTTTTGAAACATATAACTATATTACATGTTGAAAATAAAGTTAAATGAAAAAGATAAGCTAAATACAAACAAATTCAGCTAATTTTATGCAAATTGCTAACCTCAAATTTTATAAAACAAAACTAACCATTAACTCGAGTACATATATTGGGAACCCTGCACTCTGACATCTTTTCTGATTTTCTGATTTTTCCTGCCTTTGTACTGTGTTTTTATATGGAGAGAGAGTGGGTCGGGGGAGGGAAAGGGAGAAGGAGAGGAGGGGTAGAGGGAGAGATTGTTTTCTGGTCTCTTTTAATAAGGGGACTAATCCCATCATGAGAATGTCACTCTCATAACCTCATCTAAACCTAATCACCTCCCAAAGGCCCTATCCCCACATAACACATTGGATGTTAAGGCTTCAATGCGACAACTTTAGAGGGACACAAATATGCAATCTATAATACTGTTTCTGTCCTCTTATCCTTTTTTAAATGTTTTCAGTTTTACTGTCTTTTTTTTTTTTTTTTTGTATGGAATTCTATTAATTTTTAGAAAACGATGTCAAGGCTGTGAGAGCAATTGACAATGGCTGGAATGGGTCACTAAAATATTAGCTCAATTTTTTATAGGTAGCCATTATATAGCCTTTTCTGTGACTCAGGTTGTGTTTAGTTATTGAAAGTCAATGTTACACTAATGTAGTCTTCTGGAAGACTTTAGGAAGAAGAAAAAAAAAAGAATATTCTTTGCTTGCTTTGTGAATTTGGAAAATTATTTGATAGTATCTGTTTTTAATATATGGTAGTAGTAATATGAATCTCTAAAAATTAACTGATAATTGCAGCCAATATTTAGATAACATTTGTGACAATTTTTTTGGTTTTCCAAAAGGTCACCAAAATGATATAGTAACATCATCAAAGTAATAATAGTTGTGTTATTATCCATGTTAAAGTTTTCATTTGTCTAGCTATACTTTGTCATCTTAGAAGACAGAGACAGTAACTTGGAGCTTTTCCATCTTAGGAATATATTTGAAACTTCAGAAACTAGTGTTCAATTATCTCAGTCACAATGAGTGTGTATATATCTCTATTTCTATCTCTATCTCTATCTGCATTTCCCAATATATACTAATCAACTATTAGTTATTTAAACAGAATCTGTTGTCACAATCTCTTGCTTGAGCTACAAATTAAGGATGAAAGATACTCCTACACCTTAAGTAGTATGCTAAAAGGGAGGAAGGTGGGTATGACAGAGCATTATTTCAAGGTTTCTGAATTCTTAATAAAAGCAGTAGGAAATAAACTTTTAAATAATTTTTTTCTCTTAAGCATATTTTAATTACAGGAACTCATGTGAACACATAGAGTTATAGTTTTCTGATATAAAAATATTAAGTGAGTTCCTGTGAAAAATGACATCGAAAATATTTGTAACGCTTGGCATGAGATCAGGAATCATCCCCCTTTTCTATGTTTGGAGGGGAGCAAAATTGACCAACTCTACGTAACTTTAAATTGACCAACTCTACCTGCTTAAACTTGAATGGAAAACAGATATTCCTCTGTAAGAAAGCTCTGTGTCATCCCACAGACAGTTGCCACAGAACAAAACTAATGTTTAATTCATATTGAAAATATGAAATAAATGTGTCCAAAATATTCTTTATGCTAGCTCATTATACTTACTTCATGCAATAAAACTCAATATTATTTCAATTTAAAAGTATTTATTATATAAAATATCAGTGTTTCCTTAGAATTTTACAAGCTCACTGAAGTGTAGTATTAATAATATTTAAATAATAAGATAAACTGTGTTTGCACTGTTCTAGTATGACACATAAATGATCATTTTTCACTTCTATCCTCAGTACATAGAGATGTACTATTCCTATTATTGCTTGCTTTATAGAGGGTAAAAAAAAAGGCACAGTTTAATATCCCACAGGATATTAGCAAGTATTAAAGCAATTATTTAAAGTTAAGAAAACCACTTTAATTCACACAACTAGTCAATATGTGAGTCAATATCTAAGTCTGATAACTTCTACTGCTTTTATTGTCAGAATGATTTCGTTATTTGAATCACATTATTTTCCTAAGATTCCTTTAGGTAATGAAAGTAAAGGCATTCTCTAGTTTTAACTAATGAACTTGCCTTAATGTTACATAATGCTAGATCACAGATTAACATATTGGCTAGCAGGTGCAAAATCATTTGGCATCTTCTACAAGGAATGAAATGTTTTGGCTTCTTGGTTTTCACCACTTGAGGGGATTTCCCCCCGCCCCCCCATTTTTCTGTGTACAGAATTTGCCATTGAAAATATTTTAAAAAGTAAGTAACTAGCCCTGGCTGGTGGCACAGTGGATGAGATGCTGGTCTGCAAACCCAAAGGTCGCTGGTTCAATTTCCAGCCAGGGCAACATAACCAGGTTGCAAGTCATATCTCCAGCTAGACCTGTAGCTGGAGGCAGATGAAAGGCAACCATACTCTGATGTTTCTCTCCTTTTCTTCCTCTCTCCCTTCCCCTCTCTCTAAAATTAATAAATAAAATTTTTTAAAAAAAGGAAGTAACTAATTCCATCTTTATGTAATAAAACATCTAAGTTTTACTCTGTTAGAACAACTACTTACAAAATCACCAGAGATATTTTTGAAGAAATTTTCATTTCAAAGCACGTATGTAAGAATTATTATAGGATGTTTTATTTTCATAATAAAAAAAATTAGATTAAAAAAATAAAAACTGGAACAAAAGCTTAAAAATAAATTACTTTATCTCTCCCAGAAAAAACAGTTAAAATTTTATTTCTGTATGTCTGTAGAATTTTGTGGTCTATATATTGTTTATTTAATAGTTTCTCTAATGTTATGCATAAATACAATGATTAAACAAATGCTTCTAGGGTAACAAAGAAAACCATCTGTCTTTATCTCAATAAAATATCTTCTCTAAATATTTTTGTATTGATGGTGAAGCACTTTCACAGTTCTTCATTTAATTACCTATTTCTTACTTATTGATCACCTAAAATGGAACAAGCTGTATCTTAGGTCTCAGAGTACATATACTAAAACATAATCAAATAGAACAGGAAGAGATAGATAACAACAGTAGGGAGATAGACAATAACAATAAATATAATAAATGTATGCACAATACCTATATACTACACAAACTATATGTATTGTGCATACATTTATTATTATGCTTGTATATTATAAAGGAAAAGGGGGAAATAGAGCAAGGTAAGAGATTTTGGTAGACAGAGTTTCAGAATGACCTCCAATGACCCTTGTGCTTTTATAATACCCTCTTCTTGAATCTCAAGACCTGTGTATATAGACATATATCATTCCCGTTTTATGACAAAAGAATTTTACAAATGTAATTAAAGTTCTTCATCAGTTGACTGGGAGTTAATGCAAGGAAGATTACTCTGAGTAGGCATTGCCTATTCTTGTGAGGCCTTGAAAAGATAATGGAACATCAGAGAGATATTCCCCTCTGGCTGAGAAGATAAAGCCAATACCATGTAGTGAGTGAAGGAGGCTGCCTGGTGAGTTGTTGAGGGCAGCCTCTAGGAGTTCTTAGCAACCAGAAGTAGTTGACAGAGCCAATAAGAAACTGGGTGGGGACTACCTTCCAAAGACAAAGAGATAAATTATACTAATAACCTTGAGCTTGGAAGAGGACCCTGAGCCCAAGTGAGAACCTTAGTCCTGGCCAGAACCTTGACAACAACAGCCTTGTGAGACCTGTGCAGAAAGGATTCAGCTAGGTGCTGCATGACCTCCAACCAGGGGGAACTGTGAGATAGTAAATGTGAGTTGTTTTAAGCTGCTATGTTTGTGGTAATTTGTTACAAAGCTATAGAACACTAAAGAGGGTAGTTCAGTCAAAGCTGGCCTCTCTGTGAAGGCAAGGTGAGCCAAAATATAAGGAAGAGTGAATGAGGAGCCACTTCAGAGTTTTAGTCACTTGAGTCAAGTGCTGTAGCAAATATCAAAATTCCTGGTTTTACTTATAAATTAAGAAATAATAAAAAGAGTTCTTTTATGATAAAAAAAAAAAACAGGAAGAATTATTTGAGAAGATAAGAATAAATGATTTTCTCCTTAGAAATACAAAGTAATCATTATTCTCAGAGTCAGTATTTTACATTATAGAACTATTAAGAGAAGGGTCTTTTGGAATGATAAAAATCAAGCATCTAACAATATGCAGCAATAAATTATTAGGAAGTGAAGATGGGCATGGGATGGCAATAGCAGGAAATATATTTTTTTATTATGTGATGAATAAATAAATTCATTTAAATAAAGGAAGCATGACCTGGAAAGGAAATACTTAGCAATCAATCAATTAATCTATTCATTAATTGTTGGGGTCCTCCTGGGAAGGTGTTATGGCATGAAGTCCCATGAAGGCCAGGCCAAGCCTGCAAGACCTAACTAGAAAGCTGGGAAAGCTGGATACATCCAGGCCTTGATGCTGTAGCCAGGGGGACCCAGTGGGAATCTGGCTTGAGAATATTCCATATGTACTTTGAAGCTTTCCCTGTGACTAAACTTCCTTGACTTGTGTATTGCTTCCACAGCAAATATTAAACCTTAACCTACATGTAATCTCACCCCCGCCCCCAAATTCTATGGGTCACCTGGAGTTCTTGGTATCACCTTGTCTAACAGACCATAGCCAGAAGCGGGTCTTTGCATTCCTTCTATTGTTATCTAAACCTAACAACTCCCTTTCTATAGAATATTCTTCAATGGTAATGATTTATGGTGTGTACGTACGTGCATCCCCAACCTTGTGTAATCAATAAAAACCTTTGGAGAAGGGCAAGAGAGGCATTTGCCTATCAGACACTTGCCAGCCTCCTCTTCCTTAGCACAAGCTGTCTGGGAAGCATTCATTTTATCTGTGACACCAAGAGATATCTGTGGGTTGGGGGTCCCCCACAATTAATCAGTAAGTAATTAGTCTTTGCTATATGTTCAGTAAACATTCACAAAACCACATTGAAGTAAGACCCAATCTCTTATGCAGTGTGGTCACAAGTTGAGGAACAACAAAAGTGGACAACAACCCAGACTGCACATACCAATGAAACCTTAATGGCAAAAGTATAATTGAAGCTGGGTTATGAGAGTATTGCAGAATTACACTAATCAAAGGGGGTTTAAAAGCATTATGGAAAATGATAATGCTGTGACTAAGAAAACACAGCATTATGGTAGCAACTTCAGATTTGGAGATGAAAGAAAGAATGACTGTAGGAAGATGTTTCTAACTCTCTTAACTTCTTTTTGCAGCAGGCATGATGTAAAATGCACTCCTCTTAATTCCCTTAACTGTCTTCTATTCTGAAGAGCAAACAGCAAGCATCTTATTTAATAAGCACTACATTCAATTAGAAAAACATTTTCCTAAGTATATATGCATATGTACAATGAAGTCATGCTAGTGAATAAATTGTATTCCAGAGGAATATATATATAAATAGTTTACAATTAAATATGACTTTCTGCCAGAGCTACAGTCCTTTGAAGGAGTAACTTTTTTTTTAAAGAAAAATATTTTATTATTTCCAGAGAGAGGGGAAAGAAGAGAGGCAGAAAGGGAGAGAGACATCAGTGTATGATTGCCTTTCACCTGCCTCCAGCTAAGGACCTGGCTGGAGACCTGACTTGCAACCTGGTTATGTGCCCTGGCTGGGAATTGAACCAGCAACCTTTGGGTTCATAGGCTGGCACCTTATCCATTGTACCACCAGCCAGGGCCTGAAAGAATAACTATTTTGAGTCAGTGTTTTCAGCAGCCAAGACAGTGACTATCATTTTGCTAAATGTATTAATGAAGAATGATGAATGAATGACTTACAATCTAGTTTATATAATCACATATGCATTTCAGCAGATGGTACAATTTAGGAGTGCATTTTTCACCCTCATCATTCTTTTCAAAAACCCACAAACTTCACTCTGATTTCCTCATGCCTGGCCATACTCTTTTGAAATATACTATATCCAGGCCCCAACCATCTTCCTAAAGAAATACCACCAATTAGAGGCACAGCAAATTAAGTAAGCTGATGTTACATCTTCTGAATGAGTGTTGGCAAACATCAAGATTGGAAGACAGACAGGATTTCACAGAGAAGGGGCAGATGGACCAGTCAGCCCAGAAGGGAAGTCTGAATGTTTTTCTGGAGAAGCAAATGTTACATTTCTGTATAACTTCATTGTTGTATTGCTGTAGTTGATATTTTCAAACTGTGAAAATATCTTTAAAAATATGAGTTTTTTACAAATACCTCCTTAACTTGTGTCATTTCTTCTTGATCAGACTTCCAGAGAGGTTTTATTTCATTTATTTTTTAAATAGTGCTTTGAAATTTTATTTGTATTCTATTAGTGTTATTATTTCTTAATTTAGAAGTAAATAAAAATTACTGGAATAATGATTATTAAATAATTTTGTTATATCATAATAGTTTTTCTGGGATTTCAAAGCATTAAAAATATTTAGGTTCCAGAAATTGTAAATAATTCTAGGCTTAGAAAACAGCATCTGACTATTTGATTATTTTTAGATATATACATCATGCAATCAGAAGTGCTAATTATAGACATACTTTTCATTGTATGAGTACCAACCCCAAGAGAGACTAATCCAATTGTTTAAGGATTTCCTGGTCCAATTGGCACATTGCATTTTAATTTTGTGTGTCTTGTGAGCTGAAACTGAGCGCACTATCCCAGGTGTTATTGTTTTGCATTATCTTTAGTATTGTCCTGGGAATTGGTAGAATGTAACTCTATGTTTTATAGAATTAGCACTTGTTAATGCTTAATACATATTTAATAGTACAATATGTTACATATACTAGTGTGTTGAATATTTTAATTTTCTGCATTCCTGTGTGACTTAGTCAACATTGCATATTAAAAAAACTTTTGAAACTAACTTTGGTAAACATATAAAAATTCAAAATCTAAGTTGAGGCTGGCAATCCATTGGCCTTCTATCTTTTGAAAGGGATAAGTTGTTTGAAAGAACTGATTAGTTCAATAAAATGTTTACTCATTAATAATATTCACAGAGAAACTCCCTATTTTTAGAGAATAAAATCCATCAAAGGAAGACCTTCATTTAGAACTAACTCAGGAAATAGGGTCATTCAAATTCCCTTGTTAGGATTTGTAGTGTAAATATATTTTTAGGACTATCTGCTTGTTTTAAGCCAAAGTTACTTACCTCATTGGATCTAAGTGCAAAATACTTAATGTTTTAGTTGTTTCCATCACAGTGTTTCTCAAACATTAATGTACATATAAATCACTGAAGATCTTGCAAAAAATACATTCTGATTCAGTAGGTCTGAGCTGGAGCAGAGATTCTGAAATTCTAAAAAATCCTCAGGCAATACTGCTGTTGGTGCTGGCTTGTGACAACACTTTTCAATGACAAGAATATAGAACACTGATTCTCAACATTGGATATGCAACATAATCCTATGTGTGACTTTTTAAAATTTATAGATGTGATTCAAGAAGTATTGGGGAACTTAGTTATGTTTATAAATCTCTTCAGGTCATTCTCATTATGAGTCAGGTATGAAATTCCATTGTGAGAGAAGTTTTATCATTTCTATCTAAAAGTGTATTATTTTCTATGCATTGCTTTAAAATTAGGATATCATGGTATACATATGAAATTGGGGCCGGAAAAATGGTAATATGTCATCATGCAATAATAATAATAATAAATATTTATTGATTTCCCCTTTCAGTAACACAACTTACATCATTTCATACTAATTTATTACCTTATCTGAATAATTAGGAGTGGTGAAGATAACTTAATTCTGATAGATAAGGCAGCAGAGGAAGATGTGAGTGTATTTTTTCAGTTCAGTTACAATAAACACAACAGGAAAGTTGTAGTGGTAGTATTGATTAGGTAAATGGGAGAGAGAACCCAAAACTGTAAGCAACAGAAGACAGTTACTTTTCTAAATTTGTACAGAGTCAAAAGTAAAGATAGGATAACTTATTCAAAGCTGAAAAGAAAAGAAAAAAAAAAAAAAAAGCCAAATGTCAGCACTTAGAATCTCCTGTGTTCAGTGATACAGATGGGTATGACAAGGTGCAGAATGGAAAAGCATATCTGCTGAATCACCTGCCTAGATCTGCCTCCTCCTGCCTCCACTTTTTAATTCCAGGACAGCATCTTTTTACTCATCATGTTAGTTTAGGTTCAAGTTATAAAGATGTAGTTAATGCCAGGGGGAAATGGTGGAGAGCATCTGCTGCAGGTGACCTTTAACTGATCTGGCATCGCCTGTCTCTCAGGATTTGACTTCTGAACTTCCAAAGTTACTCTTCCAGTCATGGGCCTAATCTGTATCTCTTCTCATGTGGTTGAAGACAGGAGAAGCAAAGACCGCAATGAGGTTTTTAAAAAGGGAATGCAGAAATAGCTCATTTAGTCTTGGAAATCTGTCCCTTTGGAAAATAGCTGGATAATATTGACCTATATAGACATTTATTTCTGAAGTTATATGAATTGTGTTATCATTTTGAGATGACATTTTAGACCCTCCAAATGTATAATAAATGCACAGTGAAAATGTATTCTTAATGGAATCAAGATAATATTCAGCTGCAAAATTTTCTGTGACATTCTTCCAAAGACACCATCATCAAATTCAACTGCAGATATATTCTCTTTGCCTAAAATCACTTAAATTCTGCACATTTTCTTGCAACCATTAATACTACAAATTAATTTATAGCATGCTTCACTTTCTTCTTTGTTCAAGCTGGTTTATTTCCCAAGTTCTGGCAAAAGGAGCTACTTAGAATGCACCATTAGATATGATTTTCAGAGAATATTTCTAATGGAGAGAGAATGATGATGAGAATGGCAATTATTTTCAAATAAAGTCAGCCATTTAACCTATTATTCTGGGAAAGAAATGACAGCCATTTTCCTAAGTTGAGAAAGAAAAGAAAAAATTTTGAGATTATGTTTAGTGAGAAAAAGACAGATTACCTGTAATATTTATTTTTAATTGCTCTCTTTTGGCAGTCTAGGCTTTACACTGTCAGATAACTAGGGATTCTAATATTCAAAGAAACTCAAGAATGAGAATGTTTTATTTTGCCCTTGCAAAAACATGATTTTATTATTAGTCTTATTTGAAGATTTAATTATGCAAATGAAGTTTAAGATTTACAAATGAAGTTTTTATTAATGCTCTGTTTCTTAATTAATTTACAAATGGTAAAACAATTTCTCTATTTCATCATGAATTCTCATAACATATGGAAAACAGTGCTTCAAACTATCTGTTTATTGGTTTGTCACAAAGGAAAAGTTATAAAATTTTTGATTCCCTCCACAAAATTATACTATATGAAGTTACACTTTATACTTATATGCAAGAGAGAATGACAATGCTACAGGAAGTAGATCATATGGGAGATGACTTTAAATAACCAAATGGTGAGACATAGAAACTCTGGCTTCTTGGATAAAAGGCTGCTTTACTCCATTTGGTTGCATAATGTGGTTCTAAACTTGACTTTGTTTAGCATGACCATGATTTTAGTGGGTTACATAATTGAGAAAGGTAATAAATGACACAATTTTAAAATAGGTCACTATATTTAAAATTTGAAATATAATAAAATGAATTCAAATTTAAAACTTATCAGATGCTTTAAAATTATTGTATTCTTTATAATATTATTACTGATTAGTATGATACCATAGATAGAACCTATATTAACTCCCTTGCAGCTATTAATTATTATGTGACCATAGGTGTAAACTATAAGGATTTGACTGGATAATTTTGGTTAACAGATAACCTATACATAGTGTTTATTATATAATAGTTGCCTTAAATAACCATTACTTATCTATTATTATAGGATAGATGTAGGTAAATGAATTTTGTATATTTGTCTAATCTTTTGAAAAAAACATAGTATTAAATTGTAGGGCCCTGGCTGGTGTGGCTCAATGGATTGAGCACCAGCCTGTGAACCAAAGGGTCATTAGTTTGATTCCCAGTCAGGGCACATACCCTGATTTCAAGCCAGTTCTTCAGCCAGGTCTCCAGCTGGAGGCAGGTGAAAGGCAACCATATGTTGATGTTTCTCTCTCTTTCTTCCCCTCTCTTTTCCACTCTCTAAAAATAATGAATAAAATATTATAAAAATAATGAATTCTATATATACCCTACTTTATACTACAATTAAAACAAACTTCAGGGGGCGGGGGGAGAAAGAGGCAAAGAAGGGGAGCAGTTTAGTCAAGAAACTAGTATGGAAGAACCATGGACATGGACAACAAGTGGGATTGACTTTGGGGAGAGTGGGTGAATGGGGAAGGGGACAGAAGGAAGTAAAAAGGGGATGGATGTAATACAACAACAATAAAATTAAATTTAAAGTGATATTAAAAAAGGATATACAATAAATAAAACTTCAGGTGATTTGCAGTATGTATAAATACATATATACATACTTAAAATAAGTAGGAAATAATAGAGATTATTTTATAAGCTTGGATCAGAGAAAGGATTTTTAAGCAAGGTATAGAATGAAACAGAAGAAAAAAGACATTGAAAAAAATTTATTTTTCTTAAATATATTTATTTATTTTGCTATTACAGTTGTCCCAATTTCCCCCCCTTTGCCTCCCTCCACCCAGTACCCCATTTCCTCTGGCAATGCCCCCTTAGTTCATGTCCATGTGGCATGCATGTAAGTACTTTGGCTTCTCCATTTCCTTTATTCTTCTTAACATCCCCCTGTCTATTCTGTAATCACCAATGTGTACTTTGTTTTCCCTTTCACATCCAGACAATTCATCATTTAATTACTGCCTTCTGTCAGCTTCTCAAATCATATTAATGCAAAGTATTCTTTTCATTATTTCAAAATGCTTACATTAATTCATTTGTTTAAATAATTACTTTTTAAAGTAATTTGAATTGCAATATTACCAAACATATGCAAAAATGCCTTTACACCCATACATAGTTTTACACATATTTAAAGTACATACTGGATTTTAAAGAGTTAATACAAAATTTTAAAAATATGCCAATAGTTTATATAATTATTACATGTTAAATGATAGTATTTTAGATATATTGTAGCAAATCAAGCATTTTTTATCTTCTTTAACACTTATTTTACTCTGGGATGCTATTTTTATGAAATATATCGCAGAAATGGTGTATTGCAGAACTCACTTTTTTGAAAGGTGTCCTAGAGACAGTGCCAAACCCATAGTAAAAAATAAATTTGGTTTTTAAGTAAGATCCTCCCCCTTCCAATAATACAATTCAACTTTATTTTAAGCTACTGGAACTACAACTTATTTTTTTTGGAGTTTTCCATTTTAGACAGTAGATTGAGACTTTGGGGTGGGGGGAGCAGGGCTGTGCACAGGTCTTAGTTCTTTCAAAACCCTCTGTTTTTCCTTTACATGTGTTTTACAAGTTGAAGCCTTCAGAAATAATGGCACTTGCAGTGCTCAGCTGGTCCCCAGAGTAGAAATTATTATGTCTACTAGTTGAGGTAAAAAATAAAAATCCCTAGGATTGAAATAATTTTGTAGAATAGTATTCTAGTTATTTTTTGAACTTGTAATTGACTTCCTATGTGGTCTTAAACTAACCCCTGAACTATTTAAAAGTCTGTTGAGGTAGAGATTAGGCATGTTCACATTTCAATAATAAAGTTTACTATAGCATTTATTTTTCCCATGCATCCCCATTTTGGGGGCCTTCATAACTGTAAATGTATATTTCCATGATTTATATGAAAGGAATCTCATCTAATTTACATGCTAATATGAGAATATATACTGTGTATGTACACAAATTATATAGTTTAGTAGTTTGCAACTCCATCCAAATTGGTCTTCATTCTCAGCATCTTTTCTAACCTAAAGATTGACCAATTTCATAACACACCAATGACCAGTTGGTTGCTATTTAAAACATAAATTGCTAACAAAATCTATATATTACACACCCACAAATGAGCACCTATTTTATAACAGTGAATAAGAAAGATAGTATGTCTTCTTTGTAATACACATCCACATTTTCTTACTTTTTTCTTCTTCCTTAAGTGCATTCAATTTTGCTGGGTTATTGCAAGTAACATGATTTTCCCATATTGTGAAATAATTCCAATCTAAGAAAACTTAACTTGTGTCTGCAGTAATGCAGACACAAGCAATATACAAAATTATATCTTATTTAGTAAAATCTATTTATAACAAGATCATTTAAAAGCATTCATAAGTTAAAGTTGGTTCTTATCCATTCAACTACCCTATGTCTTTTGATTGGTGCATTTAATCCATTTACCTTTACGGTTATTATTTATAGGTATTTATTCATTATCTGTTTTTCCCTTTGTACCTGTGTTCCTGTCTGTCTCTCTGTTTCTTCATCTTCTTAAAGCAGACCCTTTAGCATCTTTTGCAATGCTGGTTTGGTGGAGATGTATTCTTTTATCCTTCTTTTCTCTGGGAAACTCCTTATTTCACCTTAAATTTTGAATGAGAACCTTGATGGGTGGAGTATTACTCATTGCAGTCCTTTGTTTTTCATTAGTTGAAATATTTTTTGTCATTCTCTTCTGGCTTGTTGTGTTTCTGTTGAGAAATCAGCTGATAACCTTATCAGAGCCCCCTTGTATGTTATTAACTCTTTCATTTTGCTGCTTTTAGGATTCTCTCCTTGTCTTAGAAATTTGCCATTTTCATGATGATGTGTCTTAGAGTTGGCCTGTTTGGGTTCATCTTCCTTGGAACCCTCTGTGCTTCCTGAGTTTGCATGACTCTTTCTCTCCTCAAGTTAGGGAAGTTTTCTGTCATTACTTTTTCAAACAGGTTTTCTATTCCTTGCTCTTCTCCTTCTTCTTCTGGTATCCCTATGATACAGATGTTCTTACATTTCAGTTATCCTGCAGCTCTCTTAAAACCTCTTCATTCTTTTTCAGTCTTTTTCCATTTTGTTGCACTGTATGGGAATATTTTCTACATTGACCTCCAGCTCACTGATCCAATCCTCTGCTTTCTCTAGCCTGTTTTTTTATTTATTCTACTGTGTTCTTCAATTCAGAAATTGTATCCTTAATTTCCTCCTGGCCCTTATTGATGGTTTCTCTGTCTTTTTTAATGCTGGTATAGTTCTAAGTTCCTTGTAGCTTCTCTGGAGTTCTGCATAATTCCCCTGGTGTTATTTGTAGTTTTCTTTGAACTTGCTGATCTCTTCAAGGTTCTTTATCATCATTATTTTGAATTCCATATTTGTGCTTCTTTCTATTTCATTTTGCACTCTTTCTGGGGATTCCTCCTTTCCTTTTACTGAGGATTTATTTCTTTGTGTCTTTATTTTAAGTGACTCTTGTGTGTTTCTGCTTCTTGGATTGGCCTGCTTTGACTTACTGCCTTAGTGACCTTCTGTGGTGTAGAAGAGCACTTTTTTTTTACTTCTTGACCCCCAGTCTGGGCCTAGTCAGCCTGTTGGAGACTACCAGAGATCCACTGGCTTTGTCTCCTTTAGTTGTTAATCCAACCAGACTGTGACCAGTGGTCAGTTTTAGGCACTGCTGGGTGGGGCAGATTAATTCCTATGGGTGGGCCTGTAGTTTCCCCTTGGGCTACCGTCTTTTGGAGAAGAGTGGTCTGCTGGATGTTAGGGCGTAGGTCTGCACTGGACTCACGGGCTGCTCCCTCAACTCTCCTTCTAAAGCCACTGACCCAAACTTTCCCCAAGCTTCTCTAGTCCACTCTGCCCTTTCTCTGCTGGAGCCCAGGGTAGGTGGTGCCAATGAATTTTCATGTGTGGTCTCTTTAAGAACTTGGTCTCTCTGTCAAACTTGCCAAACCTGGCAGCTTTTTGTTTTTCACAGCTGGATGCTGTTTTACTCTCAGCTGTGTTGCTGTAGGGTGGGAAGCCCAGCTGGGGATTTAGATCCCACCCTTCTCCATGGAACCCCTGGCTGCTGAGATTTTTCTTGGTCCCTTCAGCTGCCTCCTGTGGGAGCCCCGCCAGCCCTCTGTTATCTCCACAGTTCCTACCAGTCATGTTGTGATGGATGGGCTCTTCTGTTCTGTCCCTGGTATTAAGGCTTCTCTCCAATTGTGTTCTGTTGGTTATTCTGGATGATTTCTCCCCAAATCAAGTTGTAATTCCAGTTTGGTGTTGGGAAGAGATTGGTATAGCTCCACTTTCTCCTCCGCCATCTTGGTTCTCCAGAAAAAAGACATTTTGAATATGGCAATTATTTTCAATGTTTAAAGAAAGGATATATTTTAAGTAACAATATATTTACAATGTACATGAACAGGATCAATGACTACTATTTGGTGTACTTCTACAAGGAAAGAACAAAGAAAAGAAGCAAAGATAAGAAAGAAAGAATCAAAGAGAATATAATGATGTCTCCGCATAGATAATTCACAGAAGAGATACAAATTACTGAATCTTATTTGATTCTAGTGACCTCAGAAGTGCAAATTACAACAAAAATAAACTACCAATTTTCATTTTTTAGAATAAGAAACTCTAGTAAGAATAATCTTTTACATGGTTAGTAAAAATATGGATAGGTACTTGAGGCCAATTTGACAGTACTAAGCAAAGTAGTAAAATGCCTTTCTTTAAAAAAATTCTTCTATTTTTATTACCATTTAACCCCTTTATACTATCCTCTCCCCTGTAATCACAATACTGTTTGTCCATGTCTGTGAGTCCTTTCTCCTTTTTTTCTCGATCCCTCCCCTACCTGTCCCCATCAATAAGTGTCATCCTGCTTTCTATCTATGGAAATGGGGAACACTATGCTAGGTGAAATAAGACAGTCAGAGAAAGACAAATACCATGTGATTTCACTTATATTGGAATCCAATGAATAAACTGAACTAACAAGCAAAATAGAGACAGACACGTAAATAAGTATCTTCCTGATTATGAATGTAGCTAAAGACAATGGCAATTGCTGAGATCAGGGTCTCAGAATACTTACTTCAAAAACTATGCAGAAAAATAAAGCATACAAAACCATGCCTACAGCAAAACATAGAAACAGAGAATATACAAACTTTACTACAGTATAAGGAAAGCAATAGAAAACACCAAATCACTGCAGGTGCTCTCTCAACTATGACTTTTATGGCAAGAAATACTGCTGAAAGAGAGAAGGGAGTTTCTAGCCTAAGACTGATCTAAAACCATTCCCAAAAGTTGTAAGTATACCCTGAGTCTGAAAATGCAAAATGAATGTTCTGGTAGATTAGAGCATAATCTAGAGAAAGTGATAAAATGATATGTCGATTTGAAGGGGAAATTTTGAAATGGATAGTTTATGTGAGAGAAAAGTGGGCAAAGAGATAAGAATCCTTTGGCAGTTGGAAAACATTTCCACTAATAACAAATGGGAAGTATTCACTTTTTTCTCTACTATTCAATGTTGTGTTATAGTATTAGTAAACACAATTAGATAAATCAATCAATGCATATCAAAGGTTAAAGAAGTTAAACTATTTCTGTTTTCAGGTGATATACACTAGAAAACTCCAAGTAATTAATGGTAAAACAACTCAAACAATAAAAAAAACCCAATATAGTGAAGTAGCAGTTATGAAATTAAAATATAAAAGTCAATAGAGTTCATACAGATGGACAATAATGAGTAAACATAATTGTAAAAAGAAACCTTATTTACAATAATAGCACTAAAAATATTAACACTTAGCATTTAACTTAACACTTATGTGTAAAATCTGTAGGAGGGAATTGCTAAAACATTCTTCAAAGACCTGAAGCTAGATTTGAGCAAATGGAAAAATGTATAGTGATCTTGGATAATTCAACATTATAAAGGTATCAGTTCCACTGAAGTTAATGTATATATTTAAATATAAATATAAATCTAACAAACTGTGTTGTGAAGTTGGATAACATGGTACTAAAATTTATATAGAAAAAAAAGGCATGTAAGACTAGACAGAGAGAAGCACTAAGAAAGAAGAACTTAGAGGGGATTATGCCAACCACACATAAAAGCATGCCATAAAGCCTCAAGAATTAAAACACTATGGTATTGGCACATGATAGATGGACATGACAGTATAACAGTGGCATTAATAAATAAATATATATATAAACCTAAGAAAAATAAAAAAATTAGTATAAGATAAAAATGGTTCTTAAGTCACTGTGGCAATGATTGGTTTTTTAAACAATGGTCTGGCACATTGAGAATTTGGAAATTCTAATTAAAATTAACTTTTAATTTAATTAAAACTAGAACTATACCTTATAAAATTAGAACTATACCTTATACCACACATAAAAATAAGCTCCAAATGTTTTATAGATTCAAATGCCAAAACAATAAAGGGTGAAAATTCTACAAGAAAACCAGATAATCTGTAGTTGAAGTTTTGTAAAAGATCAATAATTAAGACTAATTGAGGTCAATTTGATTTAATAATAAACATTGTATTTATAGAAATTCAAGTTGGGCTTTAAAAAATGTTGCCTAGTAGTTTATTTTGCTAAAAGTTTAAAAGTAACTATATATATATATACACACACACACATATATATACATATATGTGTGTATATATAATTTACATATACATTTATAAATTATTAACATAATTTGCTATTGATGTCTTAAGTTTGGTGGCATTCCTCCTTTTTCTCCACTGTTTCACATTTTTCACTGTCCATAATTTTATATAGCAAAAATAAATGTAAACAGCCTAGTTCTTTTACAAAGAAATTAAAATGAATCTTAACTAATGTTTCTACAAATGGATTTAATTATAAATAAAATATTTCATAGATTACTTGACTAATTCTATAGGTACAAATTATTACAGTAGTTGTGCAAAGATGTGAGGTACATACAGTTTCTACTCTCAAAGAATTTGTGAATTACAGAAGTCAATTAGACTCCAAATGACTAGCCTGCATTCACAATAATTTGCTCTTTGTTCGATAAATTGCTCTGATTTCCTGTGAAATCCTGGACTTAAGAATATCTTCATGATAATGCTAATCATTCAGATGTTATATTGATTGGGCCCTTGTTGGTTGACATCAAAAGCTGCACACAATGTACACAATTTAGTCAGTTCAGACATCTGTATACAATAGGTAAAAAATATTCCTATTATATCCAAAAGTTTCTTTGTCTATTTCCATCTTGCTTAGAAGACTTACCCAGCTCTTAACAATTTTCAAATACATGGTATGTTATTGTTAATTATAGGCACTCTTTTGTACAGCAGGTCTCTGAAAAATACTTATTTTGTAAAAATTATAACATTATACCCATTGAACAATTCCTTAGAGCAATCTCTTTCTATCCTCTGATAACTACTTTTCTATCATCTACTTCTATTCCCTAATTTAGATGCCTCACATAAGAGGAATGAAGAATGATTTGTCCTTCTGAGAGTGGCTCATTTTACTTAGCATAATGTCTTCCTGGTTTATTCATGTTGATGCACAATGGTAGAATTTCCTTCTTTGTAAAGGCTGAAAAATATTGTATGTGAATACTACATTTCCTTTATCCATTCATCTCTTAATGAACATTTGGATTATGTCCATGTCTTGGTTATTGTGAATAATGCTGCAATGAACATGGGGATAGAGATATCCTTTTGAAATTGTGATTCCTGATCTTTTGGACATCTACTCAGAAGTGGAATTGCTGAATCATATTGCAGTTTCAGTTTTAGTTGTTTGTGGAAACTTTATACTGTATACTGCTATACAATTTCACATTTCTACTAACAGTGTATGAGGGTTCCAATTTTTCCAAAGTCTTGTCAACACTTATTATTTTTATAACAGCCATTTCACATTGGTATGGTGATATTTTAATATTATTTTTATTTGCATTCTCTGATAATTAGCAATGTTGAGCATTTTTCAGACACTCATTCTTTTGGTCATTTACATGTCTTTTTTTGAGAAATGTTTATGCAAGGTCTTTGCCCATATTTTAGTAGAATTACTTGTTCATTGCTATTTAGTTTTAGGTGTTCCTTATATTTTTCAGGAATTAACCCCTTATCAGATATATGGTTTGCAAGTGTTTTCTCTTAATTGTAGGTTGCCTTTTCACTCGGTTGACTTTTTTTTTCTGTGCATCCTTTTAGTTTGATGTAGCCCCACTTAACCTACTTTTGCTTTGTTGACTTGGTTTTGGTGTTATGTCTAAGAAATCATTGCCAAGAACAACATGAATAAGCTTTTCCACTAAGCTTTCTTTCAGGAATGTTACAGGGTTATATTTTACATTTAAATCTTTAATAACTTTAAATTAGTTTTTGTATATGATAAAAAATAAGGGTTTAATTTTATGCTTTTGTATGTGAATGTCCACTTTAACCAATACCATTTATTAAAGAGATTATTCTTTTTCCATTGTGTAATCTAGAAGTTGTTGAAGATCAATTGACTGCATATGTGTAGATTTAGTTCTGAGTTCTCTATAGTGTTCCTTTGGTCTATATGTTTAATTTTATACCAGTGCCATGTTATTTGGATTACTGTAGCTATATAATATATTTTGAAATCAATATTATGATTATGCCTTCAATTTTCTTATTTTTGCTCAAAATTGTTGTCTCTGTCAGGGTTTTTTTCTGGATCCATATAAAATTTAGGATTCTCTTATCTACGCCTATGTAGATAAAAATTGTCTGGGGTTTTGATAGGGATTGCATGGAATCCATATATTGTCTTTCATAATGGGTATTATAACAATTTTAATTCTTCTAATTCATGAACATAAAATATCCTTTCATTTATTTGTGTCTGTTGTAATTTCTTTCATAGATGTTTTATAGTTTTTGTCATACATGTCTTTTACCTTCTTGGTTAGGTTAATTCCTAAGTAATTTTTGATGCTATTGTAATTGAGATTGTTTTCTTAATTTCTTCCTTGAATAATTTAACCTGAAGTTTCATCTGTTTGTTAAAAAAAAAAAAAACTACAGATAAATGACATTATGAAATCAAAATTACAAGCTTCAAATTTGCATCAGTCTTGGTTAAAATGATAATAAATTTAAAATAACAGGCTTGTTTGTTGAGATATATTCTCCACCCCCCCTTTTTGCTCCCCTCTGTCCCCCTCCCCACCCACCCATTCCCCCCAAAGTCAATCCCACCTGTTGTCCATGTCCATGGTTCCTTTATACTAGGTTCTTGTCTGAGCTGCTCCCCTTTTTTGCCTCCTCCTCCCCCCTCCCCCCAACCCCGTTCCCCCTGACCACTTAAGGCCTATTCCTTGTATTCATATACTTGGTTCTGTTTTGCTTGTTGTTAGAGATATATTCTTTAAAAAATGATGACATATGCAATTTATACTCCAATTGCTTTTCTCTATAAGATGACAAAGAGAAGTCTAGATAAAAAGATGTATTCTAGTAATCAAGGAGTAATTATCATCAAGAAGTTCCACTGGACACTGTGAAGATGCAGCAAAGGTCTCATTTAGAAATAAAGCTTATGTGTTTGGTTTCTTGTTACTATTACTTCTGCTTCACTAATTTGTGATGGTCAAATTTATAAATGAATTTTTTGGTGTCTAAGGAATGTAATCTTAATCTAAAAATTGTAACCAAAGAATTTCCTATATATGGTTTTCATGACAAATTGTATTCATTTGGTTAATCTATAAAATACTTTGGTAAAATTGAATTTAGTTACTTCAGCTATATATGAATATATAAGACTTTCATTACTTAAGTGCTATATACTCTTTTTTTTTTTTTTTAATTTTATTGTTGTTGTGTTACATCCATCCCTTTTTTGCTCCCCTCTGTCCCCCCACCCACCCACCCATTCCCCCCAAAGTCAATCCCACCTGTTGTCCATGTCCATGGTTCCTTTATACTAGGTTCTTGTCTAAGCTGCTCCCCATCTTTGCCTCTACCTCTCCCTCCCCTCTACCCCGTTCCCCTGACCACTGAAGGCCTATTCCTTGTATTCATATACTTGGTTCTGT
>PVIW01002231.1:0-214325 GCA_004026585.1 Noctilio leporinus
AGGGGAACGGGGTAGGGGGGAGGGAGAGGTAGAGGCAAAGATGGGGAGCAGCTTAGACAAGAACCTAGTATAAAGGAACCATGGACATGGACAACAGGTGGGATTGACTTTGGGGGGAATGGGTGGGTGGGTGGGGGGACAGAGGGGAGCAAAAAGGGGATGGATGTAATACAACAACAATAACATTTAAAAAAAAAAAATATCCTACTTTGTTACTTTTCAAGTATAACAATAAAGTTGAAAAAATAAAAGGAAGTAGTTGGCAATAGGCAAGTTGCTGACTTTTTTCAGAACATGATTTGCATGCTCATAGGCCTTCATTTTCAGGTATTTGTTTTTTTTAATAAAGTCTTAAAGCATCTTTAGAACACACTGACTGTATACTCATCATAGCCCTCACATTTTATGAAAAAACAGAATCTTTGTACAGCGAGTCCCCTTCTGCTCTTATAATTTGAGGTAAAAGGCCCGAAAACCTTGTCCATCACCCACAAGGTTATTAAATAAGAAGTAGTCAGCCACACGAGACTTACTTGGGAACCCTTCTCAGTTGAAATCAGAGCTTAATTTGTTTTGCCTCAACTGCTTTCGTATTCTAAAACTTGAGAAAGCATTTAGTTACACCAGTGACTAAGTACAAACTTGAGGGAATTACTGCTGGCCAGTTGAAGCATGTTATTTTCACTTTCCATGGTCATGCCCTTCAATTCACAAACGGGGTGTTCATTCTCCATTCTTAATCACCCAAGGTAGAACTTTCACAGACTTACAATTTTCAGCAAACTCCACTCAGTGTGACACATGAAAATTGATTACACTTGTGAAAAAGCCCATATGGGATTGGAGTGAAGGAGTAAAAGGATAATTTCTATTATTTAAAAAAAGCTCCTAAAGAAAAACTCTTGTTTAATTTAGTCAATTAATAATAGTCAATGTACTCACATTAATTAATAATTTATAAATTTCTTTGACAGGTTTCAATTTCTTGATTGAAAAGCACCACCACTACTGAGCTTCTGACTAAATTTAATATATTTACATATTCAGGGAGAGTATAATGCTGAAAAAAGTGACTGCTGTTATTCTTTTTTCAGAAACTATCTCCATCTGTGAAAACATTTTAATTAACTAAACTTCAGAATAAAAAAAGGAAACTTGATTTTCAAGATAAATTCTAATGTAGTTGAACTTTTCTCATTTAAAAGAAAATTGAGAATACTGGCTTAAAGCTTTTTTTAGATTTTTTAAAACCATGGTAGGGGAGGCGATGCAGTACACCAAAAATAACAGGCCAGTCAAATGATTATTAGTAACTTCTAATATTTTCTCATTTTTCCTTAAACTGACCTCAGTTACACAGAACAGAATGCATCATGATTTTTTGGTTCATGGCACACTGTCATTAATGGTCAGAATAGAACCCTCTTTGGCTTATTTATTATTTATTTATTCTGTTATATAATGACCCATACATGAACTCATCACCCCACAAGAAAACACGAACTTTGACAATAACTTGACTGGGACAGAAATTGTAGCTTCACCAAGATACTCAGTTATCACTCTCAACTACTGTTCAGCAATACAGCCTTGGATTTATTTATGTTAGTATGAAAATGTTAAAAGCAAGTGTCAATAATTTTAATGGAAAGAGACTTCTCATAGATAATTTGAAAGCATTGAAGGCATTCCTGGCTTGTTATAATAGATAATCTATGTCCTGAGTAGGAACACAAAGGTTCTTGAGGAATCTTGCTTAAGAACAATGGGCTGTGGTTACAGGCTGTGACTTCCATCTACTTTATGAAACAATGACAATAAAAAAAAATCACTTAAACATTCTTCAGTGTTTTTCAAGATCATAGGAGGAATGTGACAAATATCCCTGAAAATTTTCTCTTTTCGAGCAGCAGGTTGAGCCTATGTATGCATAGGCTTTATCTTTATGCAAAGTTTTATTATAATTTGAATAATCGTTACCTCATAACTCCCAGTGGATGAGATCTGCCTCTCTACAGATAAATAGATTATATAGATATATTTATGTATTTTATAAATACATGTATGTGTGTGCGTGTGTGTGTGTGTATATATATATATATAAACAAAATAACATTTTTGATACCTGCTATAGATTTCTTTTTAATAGAGCTGTTTAATTAAGCTTTATTGTTCTCAGATCTTTCTATCAGAGTCCCACAAAATGATGGGAATTTTGCTTAATTTAAACAATGAAAATTTAATTTTAATTATAGCCATAATTTGAAAAATATGTAAAGTTTAGAGTTGTGGAAAGTAAACAATATATATACACACATCACCCAATCCAGCAACTGGATCTGTAATGTTAAATATGCCACATCATCTCACTCTTCTTCTCAAGCACTTTAATGTTTTCTCATTTCTCTGACAGCAAAATGATCAGTTCACCAATGGCTGAGGAGGGCCACTAGGATCCATACTCGTTTTCTTATTTCTCTGACCTCACCCCCTATTTATTCACCAGCTTGCACACTAAATTTCTGCTGTTCTAGAATGCATGGGTGGGCGTGCGGGGAACTCCCTGCCGGGCTTCTTGCTGTTCCTTCTCCAAGCACATGCTCATCTCAGAACCTTCGCAAATTAGCTGATGTGCTCACACTGTCACTTTCTTTAACGAAAGTGCCTAAATAGTTCTTTCTCAAGAAGGACCCACCTGCTGCTCTATTTAAAAATTTCAATCAGCTCCCTGCTTCCCACAAATACAAATTCACCGGCTATTTTCTTTGTCTCCTTTTATTTTCTCCATAGAAATGCATCCCTTTATAACATAAAACATAATTTATTGAGTGGATTTCTTTATGGTCTGTCTTCTTCCCCCGAGTGTGAGAAGCGCGCACTCCCACGCATCCCCAGTGTGTTGTGAAGGTTTGACACAGTTCCCACTCAGTAAACATGAAACCAACACTAGTTTCGTTTTATTTCACTGTTAGTATTGTCTTCTCTTATTTCCCCCTATGTGCATTATTATTTCTTGTGTTTCAGTAAGTTATGTGTCATCCGGTTTTCCTTAAGCTACTCCCAGCCCTCTCCTTTACCAGAGAGGAGGGAAGTCAGATTTGAAGTTGTTTCAGTAGCCTGAAATTTTCCACTTAGTTGGAAACATTTTGAAAAGCTGATGTTTCTCTGTGCCTGAGGGCTCCTTGTCTGACACAACTTTCCTTGGCATTTGACGGCATTGCTAGGCATCAATTTCATAACTGGCATCACTCTTATGATGGTGCTCCCTATGTGACCATGTGGAAATGTTATTTCTTTCACATGACCTTTTTGCCTTTCTTTCCTTCGGATGCAAACTAGCATCATGCTGCACCCTGACTCACCTGACCCCCTTCTTTCTCCTGTGACTATTCCCTGAGTCATTGACCTCTCAGCTCACTGAGGTCCTGAACAGCAACAGATAATCTTAGAAACAATCCCTTGGGTCTATTGGCCCCAGGGTCTGCATTTAAGTCAAACTGGAGACAACAATGAGGCCTCTTGTGTTTCAGCTACAGACCCAAAAACACAGGTGAAACCAGGCCAAGAGATAGCAGTAAATAACATCAAGGCTAGATACAATAATCAACCACCCTCTATTCTAGCACTGACCCATCTGACATCTTGACGCGAGCAGAGCGTCTATGTGACCCATTCCCTGGAAGCCTTTGGGGAACTCAGGCTTTGAGCATTAGCTCACTTGTCATTCTGGGTTTGGTGCCATTTCTTTAAAATTCTTTACTTTCCTTGCTCCTATTGGTGCCTTATTGGGATTTGCTGTGCACAGGCAAATGGACCCCTTTAGTCTGGGAACACATATAACCTAATTCAGAGAAGTCATCCAAGTTATACAAGGTTCTTTCTCCTCCCAGTTTTCTGGCCTATTAGGGAGACCTGTTCAGTGTTCACCTGCTTGGTTAGTCCTCACACCTTGGCAGAGTTTCTTTTAGTTCTTCGACTGATGCCTGCTAGTACTGAGACCAATTGGCCTGGCTTCTGCCCAGCTACACATCAGAAACTATTACCTCTTTTATTTCTCCAATCCTAAAGATCTATCTCTTTCAACATATACATTTCTTGAGAATCAGCGTGGTGAGCATTTTGAAATATGCTAAGTTCTTAACACAATATAATATATAAAAGTAAAATCTATGATTTGAGAGAATTAATGTTGGCATCTACTCTGCATAAAGCCCTGCTGGAAATGTCAGCTGCAGTTTGGAAAAACTGGATTGAGCCCAAGGTCAGGATTGTGACAGAAACACCAGGCTACAGAGGTAGCCTCAAAGGGACACAGTATTTTCTCCAAAGGAAAGCACATAATACCGAAAGGAGGGCCATCACAGCTGTACTAATCTGTTTTCTCAGTTCTTCTCTCCTTTGTCTCCTAGAATTGTATTATTGCAGAACTGTGCTGACGCTGGTCTGTTGAGTGAAGAGGGGAATCCCCCTCTATTTTATTTTAAATAATAAAGGCATTCTTATGCATGTGTAATAGGGCTTTATGCTAGTGCTATCTGTCTGATAATAGAGGATAAATTCCCTCTTCGATAAAACAACTTTCCTCCATTTAGGTCAAATGTTCCCTCCATGGTCACACATTTGCCCATTAAAATAGGAAAGAATATAAAATCTTTACACCATACAAAAGCATTACCCTTTAAGATTTTATTTAAAGAGAATGTGAATTAGGTACATAAACATTTCTGATTATCCCCATGACTTTTGACAAAGATACCTGAACCAAAGTAAGATATAAATGATTAACAAATTTAAAAGTCATTTTAAATTTATTCTTACTTTACAATATGGAAAAGTCACATGGGCATATAACGTTAAATGGACCAAAACACTTAATGATCCTCTCAGCACATGCTAGTAGAATTGTGATTCAAATTTGCTCCTGAAGCTCTTCATGGTTTACATGATGTAGAGATTCTTAATTTCCCCATTACATCATCCTCATTCAAGTTAATGAGGTTTTGACATATTTAAAAGGAGTAAACATAATGAAATCATATACACAAGTCAAATTACATTTAAGATGTTTTCCTACTTATCACTAGAATTAAAGGTGTAATTTAATATGGATTTTTGATTAAAAACAGATGGCTCACATCTGTTCTCAAAATGGAAAAAAATAACCTCATTTTAACTGAAAAGTGTAAGTCACTGAGGCAATATTTGATGAGGAAGACAAGCTGAATATAGTTTTATTCTGTCTCTGTAGATAGGTCCAATATTTGTCTACTAAATGAGTAACTAGATCACACATCAATACATTCCCCGAGCAATATTTAAATTAATATTTTTTAAAAAACAGCCAATTTTGAAAGATATTTCATGTGTGAACTTTCAAGCACATCATCTTGTCCAGGTGCAGACGGGCAGATCCCAGAATAAAGCCAGCTAAGCTAATCATAAGAGGTTAACAGGCTTGAAAAGGAGGTGTTATGGCCACATAGGAGAGTTCCCATAGCTTTCTGGGAGTGAGGTGTTTTGTGAGAGAGCATTTCTAAGGTGGACTCCAAGATTCCTGCTTCCTGATGAGATGAATGTATCTCATCACCTCCTGCTGAATGTGGCAGTCCTGGGAGTTCTTCTAACAGAATACAGCAAAGGTGACAGAAATGTACGGTCAGATGGCATGATTGAGGTGTGTAAAACTGTAACACCTGTATCGGGAAGAAACACTTTCCCCTCGGCTGGCCTGGAGGAAGCACGCTGCTACATTTATGTGCTAGTGCTGTATATTGAAAAAGCAGGGAAATGAGGGTGGCCTCTGGCCAAAATCCAGCAAAAAAACGAATGGAAACGGCAGTCCAGCATTCTAAAAATAACTGAATTCTGCTGAGGACCACACAGGTTTGGATGTAGATTCTCCCCAGTCAGGGCTCACATAAAACTATATAGCCCTGGCCAACACCTTGATTGTAGGTTTAAGATGTTGAAACAAAGAGTCTAGTTAACTTAAACCCTCTTTTGCCCTGAGGGAAGTATGAGAAAGTAAATTTGTGTTATTTAAAGTGTTTACATTTGTGATATTATTATTATTCAATGATACATAGCTAATATAGGTAATTTTCACTCTACAAGCATCATAGGATATTCCTTTCACTAAAAGAAAAGGCAAAACACTCATGCTTGACAATGATGCTGCAGAAGATAGATGTAGACCCTTAATAATAGTTCAGGACCACACAGCAGTTGCTCAGCCTTGGACCCTCAGGAAGAGCAAAACATAATTTGTGCTGAGGTAATGCTGCCAAAATATCCATATAAACCAATGAAATAAAAGTCATCACTTTTAATAAGGTAGTACAAGTACATTGGAGGAAATTGTTGTTTTTCCTCATTGGTTCAATTTGGAGGTCCATCAATGGTGGCGAAGACACCTGGGAAACATTCCTGTATTCTGAAGTGATTTGATGAATGCAACAATTTTGCAGGATGCTAAGATATTTTCGAAACTTGAAAAGCACTATCCCTAAAACTAAGAGGCCATATTAGTTTTATAAGGCACTACTTTAAAACACAGGCATGAAACCAAGAATGTGTTCCAAAGTAAGCTTAACATCAGAGTACTAGATTTGAAGGTAACTACCAATTACGATAACTTTAACAGAAAAAAAGAAAAATAAGAAATAATAATTGATGTATGGATATGTAGAAAAATTGAACATTAATTCACCATATATTTACCCATTATAAATACTTTTTAATTGTTGCTATAATTTATCAGTTTCATTTAAAAATTATGAAGAAATTACATCTGCAAGTTATATTTTAGATTGTATAATCAATTATAAGTATGCTTTCTCATAAAATTATATGCTAATATAATTTTCCTCAGCAAGGTCAAAGAAGGGTTTAGTATGTGGTTGTATAAAAATAAGAAACTTGTCTCTATTTCCTTTTACCTAAGTTCTTATAAATTTATTTATTTGTTTATGAAGATATTATGACCGTAAGGTACAATACATCATTTTCTTCTTGTTATTTTAACTATCTTCCTAATAGAAAATACCTACTAAAAGTACATATTATAATCTGTAATTTCATCACTTTTTGCAGATAAGCATTAAAAAGTTTTCTTCCTCTGCAATGTCAGATGGTGACAAATTACTTATAAAATTTTATGTGGAATGTACACTATGATGATAGCTAAAACCAAAGAGAAAGTAACTAACAATTTTATTGAGAACACAAAAAAATGAAAATTAAATTATAACAATCAATAATTGCATATCACTACAATATTGATCAAGCTATAACTTTAAAAATATCATTCAGCCCTGGCTGGTAAGCACAGTGGATAAGGCCCCATACTGAAAACCCAAAGGTTGCTGGTTTGATTCCCCAGCCATGGTACATAACCAGGTTGCAAGCAGGTCTCCAGCCAGGTCTGTGGCTGGAGGCAGGTGAAAGACAATCATACATTGATGTCTCGCTCCCTCTCTGCCTCTCTCCCTTCCTTTCTTTCTGGAAATAATAAATAAAATCTTAAATATAAATAAATAAATAAATATATATATATATATATATATAATTCAAAACAGTTGGTCAAAGTACACAACAGAAAAGAATAAAAGTTCTGCAAAGATTGTAGATGACAGCTCAGCACACACATTCCTATTCAAATCACCACCTTTGCATAACCTGTGATCAAATCTAATTTGGCATTTAGCATGCTTTTCCTTCAAGAATATGAGTCACAATGCAGAGATACCTTAAGTAAAGAAAAATAATGGATTTAAAGATGAGAAAAATGGCATAGCACATGGAGTATAGATAGATTCAAGAGGTACATTTGCTATTATTATAAACTTTTTCCATGTGTTTCTGACCATCTCCAAGAATTTACTAATTACACACAGAGCAGAGATGATGTTCTGTGTCTCAACCCTCTGCATTGCTTGTGTGATCATAATCAAGGTGTTAATTAACTGACCGATTTGCTAAACACTCAGTGGAAAACACAAGAAAAACTTTGACATCAGAGAAAGTTTGATTTCTGGGGTATCCACAGGGTATACTCCTTTTTCACCTCATTTGTTTTCAGAACATGTCTAATCTGTATTCCAAAAATTTTAATGTATTTTTAAATTCTTGTATCTGTAGGTAGGGACCTAGGCTGAAATGTTCACAGACATATGAGTAGTAAAATAATACCGCAGAGCTCCATGATATTGTAGTTCATTTTGACATGAACAAAAATACAGATGCTCTTAAACCTCACATGTTACCTAATGCTTTTAAAATATATAACACATTAGCCCTGGCTGGTGGCACAATGAATAAGATGCTGGTCTGTAAACCTAAAGGTCACTGGTTCAATTCCCAGTCAAGGCATATAACCAGGTTGCAAGTCAGGTCTCCAGCCAGGTCCTTAGCTAGAGGCAGGTGAAAGGCAACCACACATTGATGTCTCTCTCCCTCTCTGCCTCTCTCCCTTCCCCTCTCTCTCAAACTAATAAATAAAATATTAAAAAATAACAAAATATAATAAAATATATAACACAACCAATGTAAATATGTCTTCTAGAAACCAAAAGTAGGAATGAATAGGCACTTAAAAAGAAGTTGGAACCAAGCACTGTCAAACCCTTGCCCTTTTCCCTTTCCTGTTTGCCAATTACTTGTCTTTATTTTCCCTTCTAGAATATTATTTATTTTGTTTATTATATTGTATTTTCCCATTACTATTTATCTCTCTATACGTCCTTCAATTTCCACCCTCCCTTACGCTTCTCTAGACCACTTGACAAAATATGCTTGTCTATATAGATATAATATATATCTCTATATATAATTATATATATAATTCCAGATTTATGAAGTAGCTAATTGATTCTCAATGCAAATTTTGGGAAAATATAGAGTGGTTAGCCAGCCTGGAAGGGTGCGCATTACTGGTTTGATCAATGATGGCCAAAAAGATAAGCCAAAATAGAATATGATGACTCAGGGCAAAAATCTTAGAATGAGGATATTCTATGAATCAAGTAGTATCATTTCAGTGTCAACATTTTAATACTTTGAGCACTTTTATCACTGTATCCTTCGCTTCCACTGTCATGAACACAGTAACTTGTACATATCTACAAGAAAGGCATGTGACTTTTGAAAACTTCACTTCCACATTCACAAATGAGGCAAATGAGAAGCAGCTGCAAATGTAAGTTTTATCCAGGCAAAAATTCCTGGATAAAATTAGCAGTGCAATCCCTTGACTCTATTATCTTTTTCATTTATACAACCACACATTTCTTTAAAAAGAAGTCATAAAAAAAGCTTTCATAAAATAGCGTAAATGAAATAGATAATGTAGAAGGATCATGTAATTTTCCAGGACTATTGTTTGATTGCTTTAGACACTGCATTTTGTGTCAACTTAAGAAAGGTAGTAAATGTTTAAGGTGATTTTTATCTTTTTTACAAAAATAACAATGCATTCCCAGTAGTGTGCTGGATCCAGCATGTGTCAGACAATTAGGTGGTTTTGCAAGTTAGTTGTTAAATGCGGCCATGATTAAAAGTCAAATTGTATAGACTTACATGAATAATTTTAAAAATATATAATACAGTTCTGGCTGGTGGCACAGTGGATAAGGTGCTGGCCTGTAAACCCAAAGGTCTCGGTTCGATTCCCAGCCAGGGCACATGATCAGGTTGCAAGCAGGGTCTCCAGCCAGGTCTGTGGTTTGGAGGCAGGTGAAAGGCAACCATCCATTGATGTCTCTCTGCCTCTCTCCCTTCCCCTTTCCCTAAAAATAATAAATAAAAAACTAAAAAACAATAAAATAAAAACATAATACATGCTAAAAATAAATCACATCCTAGTTACATTTTATTACCATATATGCTCTTTATTTTAACTATTTAATCTATATGGGGAAATAAATAAGGAGGTGCTACATCTCTTTCCACTTTGCACTCAGTGACATCATATGGGTAGCTTAAAAGTGATGGAGGTGGACATAGTGATACCACATCCAAATGAGGGCATTTTGTTGTTGTTCATAGAAATGGTTGTTAAACATTGACCAACACACCACTATCTATTACTCTCTGGAAGTGTGAATTATGTAGTTATACATGTTGCAGTTCTCTAGGGATATACTAGAGATAAATTGAAAACCCCAAAGAGCTTGCTTAAGAGAAGTCATTAACAGGGTAAAATTACCTGTTTTTCTTGGTTCCTTTTGCTTGATAATATGGTAACTTCTGGTATGATGAGTGCTCAAAGCAACACAAAAGGAAAGGTGGGGCAGTTGCTTGAACCAGGTAAATTTTGTCAACTATGGAGATGGTAGATGAATAATAAATAAAAAGGTGAGATATGCGCTACAGAATGAAAAGCCATGAAAAAAGACAAAATGTTTACAAATATTTTTGCAAGATAAATGTGCTAAGTAGTATGTAGGATAACTTCCCTCTCCTTCATTAGGATCTATATTATCCAAAAGTCTTTTAGATTTAGACTAAATATTTTATTCTGGGGAGTTTCAAATCATCCCATGTTATGAATTGGCATGACCGAAATAATCCAGTCACTTTCACCTTAAATCTACTGGGCTGTTCAATGTTATCTCAATACAATTATTCCTCAGTCCATTTCTTTATTATAAAACAACAATAAAGAGTCTTTAATAAATGTACTGACAGGTACTTCAGTAATTAATTTGGTTTACATTATATTTTTAATGCTTTCCTATAAAATTTTAATATCATAAGAATATAAAATGGGCTGTTAAGATTTAAAGCTATTATTAATATCAAATTTTAAATAAAATTAAAATATTTTAAAATAATTAATATTCTGACATGCTGAAAAGCACAGAATAAATGCTGAAGTCATCTAAATTATCATATATGCATAAAGTACAAAGTTAAACCTTAAATTTTTATAACCTAGAAATAATTACTCTATTTTAATGACTCCCATTTGGCATGATTTAACTGTTTGTATAATCAGTGACAGCATAAACTGTATGAAATAGAAGAGCCACATTGAAAATAAAAGTCTGCTTTTTCTAATTTCCTTAGAGCCTGATGTTGTGCTAGTTGAATAATTCACAGAATGAATTTTATATTGAATCAAAGCATATTCAAAAATCTGAAAAGAAAATGGACTCATTTCCATTTTAAATGTCACTGAAGTGAAAATACTTAAGTCCTGAATAAGTGATTTCCTTTCATAAGGTTAAATATCTATCAAGAATATTAGCTGAGTTTTCTGCAAATTGCCCATTAAGTTCTATTGCTGCCCAAAAACCAACATACAGAAGTGAAGCTGATATTGTCTTCAAATCATAGTGCCATGATATTAAATTGCTGAGCTATTATTGCAGCTGGGATATCTTCAACCATGTTTATTTTAACCAGTTGTATAAAGCATTTTTTGCTACTTTTTGGTAGCCTCCTTACAAACTTTATTACTGCCCTGTAAACTGGTAATCTAGTGGGTAAGACATATGATAGCAGATCATGTATAGCCATTCGATATTTGTATTAAAAGAGACTTCTTTACAATTGATGGAATAGATCATAATTGTTATAGACACTGCAAACTAACATCAGAATCTTTGGGGAGAGGGTCACAGGCATATTTATTTTGAAATAATCTTCCTGAAGATTCTAAAGCTCATTGCTAACACAAGATGTATCTTGAGTTGCAGAGAACACCTGACAGGTTAAAACTGATAGAGTTCATGACACGCTATTCTAAAATATGGCACCTTGGCTTACTGGATATTTTAAGCTGACAGAGTCTTAGAAATAAACAGATGCAGGAAAGTCACTCTGATCCCTGACCTCTGACCCCATCTACCCTCTGTCTATCTCCCCTGAAAGAGATTATACAATCCACATGGAAGAGATGCCCTTCTTATACCTGGAGGAAAGAAATAGCCTTACCTCAGGAGCTTACCTTCAAAGACGAAGAATGCCAGGAAGAATCCTAACCAGCAGAACTGACTAAAATTTCCCACTTATTACAATTGCTCCTTAGCCTATTATTTTCCTGCATGAGGGTGCATTCTTTATCAAGCATCACATAAAAAATCCTCAAGTCTAACTAATTCTTTCTTTGAGTCTTCTTTTCCATATGAGGGCTCCTCTGTGTCACATTAAACTTACTTTAAATAAATTTGTACCCTTCTCTCCTGCTAGCCTATCTTTGTCAGTTTAATGTTCAGACCCAACCAGAGACTCTAGGAAGGTTGAGAAGAACACAATGATGCAGTAAAGACAGCATTTGGAGTGGCTAAGAACAGCACATAAAAAGGACTTCTTAGAAGAACATCAGAAGTGTTTGGAGAATGAAGGTCTGAACATGAAACTACAATTTCTGTGGGAACATGTGGAATGTGGAAGTGTCAAAATTTCTACACTAACACATGTATCATGTTATTTTTGTTATGCACAGCAGGCAAGTACATTTTCCCCATAGTAAAAAGCAACAAAAATAAAAGCTAAAATAAGCATCATGGTAAAATATTTGAAAGAATACTGACATGAAAAGGATATGAATAGTCAAGATAGTGTCATTAATACAATCATATAATTAATGTAACCAATACATTAAGATAGATGAAACTAAAGCCATACTGCTACTATTTCTGTTTGTTTAGTTTGTTGTTGTTATTGTTGTTTACCCCCTGAAATGGGAAACTACTGATGTGCTGGGTTCTTTGCTCCAAATTCATTCTCTTAAAGCTTGGTCTGTGATTTTGGAAAGAGGACCCTAATTCCTTTCCCTGGCTGTCTCATATCAGTTTCCATCAGTAGGGCACTAGGGAGAAAGTTGAGCATAGGACAGGAGAGGTGAACTTTTTCTTTTGTGTGATTGTTGTTCCCATGATCCTACCAACAGCCCTTTTCCACGCCAGCAATATTTCATTCTCTCTGCCAGCACACCACCCTAGTGTGACAAGTGTGACTGTTGACTCCAACACTGTTCTGCACCCTGAAAACCAGTCTCTTTGTAGTCACTTAAACATCAAGGCAGCAGGCAGATTGTATCATCTGCTTAGAAGTCTGACCCCTAACTGCTGGAGGTGCCTCCTAAAAGTAATATATTGGGAATCTTAGTATTTATGTTTATTTTCCAGCACCTACTATTGATAGATACTATCTGTACTTATTATTTCTGAATTAACTCCACGTTTATTTTGTAATCAATTTATATATAAAAAGCATAACTAATCACATCTATTAAATACTTTCTATAAAACTTTCCAGTATTTCTTTTCCTTTATTGACCTTAACTGTTTTATGAGGAGAAACTTGCAGAAATATGATCAAATTATAAAAGTAATGTGTTCAAAAGTTTGGCATTGATATACATATTTTCTACTTAAATTTCTTTTAATTGCTGAATAGTCAGTTAGCATAAAGTGTTGGATCTTTGCATTTGTGCCAACTAATTATGTGTTATTAATAGAATGATCTGAAATGTCATTGTAATTTTGTAAGACTAGAAGCAAGTAATTATTATAGCTGTACTGGCAAAAATTTGCTAAATGCATTGATTTGATCATTACTTCAAATAGGTAAAATAATACATGATGACTATTTAATTCAAAATAATCTTTCAGTAGATAATAAGTTTTTCATAATACTTGAATATAGTTTAAAATTTCATAATGAGTTATATGTGGGAATAAGGGGAGAAAAGAAACAAGATGAAAGACTGAGGTACTGTGTTCATTTAGAAATTATGAACTTTAGAGTTACTTCAGATTATAATGCGAAGTTAAGTAATATTAAGTTGAATTTTGAGTGCTTTGAGTAAACCGTAATTTTTTCTGTCATTGCATACCAAGATTATTGCAAAAATTGGATTAAGAAGGATGGTAAAAATGAATAGACAAACAATATTCAGCACACTTGTTAATCTAAAACAGCAAATAACTTGAGGCAAACTGTGTATTTTTATAATAACTCTTTTTAACTCAAGAAAGTCAATCTACTCCCTGAATTAAGCATATACCAGGTCTGTCCAGAAAATGTCCAGTCACAACCATTATTAATAACAAGAACGGTTTGGTGTAACCTGGCAGCCAGGCAGAGTAGCCTGGAATGTGCGAGTGTGAACAATGAAGGTTCAGTGTTAGTTGGTGGTGGGGAGGCATAGCTGCCACTGAGCGAGCTTGTGTAATGGGTGGCCACACATTCAAAGTGACTGAGTGAGTAGGGCAATGAATCTGCATCAAATTTTGCTTTTAGTGTGAGCATTCCTATGTTCCGATGATTCAGAAGGCCACAGATACGAGCAACTGGTGATTGGCAGCTTCATTATTACTATGCATCTGCTCATGCATTTCCTCTAGTGCAGAGTTTTTTGATGAAACGTCAAATTGCTCAGCTGACTTAGCTCCTCTACAGCCCAGGTTTGATACCCTACAATTTCTGGCTTTTCCTAAAACTAAAATCACCTTTGAAAGGGAAGGGATTTCAGACCATTGATGAGATTCAAGAAAATACAATGGGGCAACTGATCACCAATGCATAAACTGTGTGAGGTCCCAAGGTGCCTAGTTTGAAAGGGAATGAGATGTCATTGTCCTATGTACAATGTTTCTTTATGTTGTATCTTCTTCAATAAATGTCTCTGTTTTTCAAATTACATGGCTGGATATCTTCTGGACAGACCTTGCGCATAAGCACATGTGAATGCCCAGAAAAGAATCAGGTAAATGTGAGGAACTATTTATACAGAACTTGATGGATACTACATCCTCAGGAGCTTTGTGACACACACACACTCACACACACACATGGTCACACACATTCACGTATACACACACACTCTTAAACACAATTGAGGTTGTAAACTGACTCAGATGTTTGTTTACAAATACGTAATTATTTTTGTGAACAACTGAGTAAATGTCTTTTGAATGTATACCAATGCAGAACATTGGCATTCAAGTTCAAATTGAGGAAGGATAAATGTTTAGGAATGAACTATGTGCAACACAAAGACCTTTCTACTAGCAATGCTGTTTGTTGCTGTGCTATCAGAGATATAAAAATATCAGATGATCCAATAGCATCCTACTATTATTCAAACATTAATTAGCCAGTCAAAAATATTTTTAAAAATACTATATATAAAACAAAGTATCTGCCCTGGCTGGTGGCACAGTGGATAAGGGGTTGGTCTGCCAACCCAAAGGTCACTGATTAGATTCCAGCCAGGGCACATAAACAGGTTGCAAGCCAGGTCTCTGACCAGGTCTATGGCTGGAGGCAGGTGAAAGGCAACTATACATAGATGTCTCTCTCCCTCTCTAACTCTCTCCTTTCCCCTCTCTCTGAAAAATAATAAATAAAATCTTTAAATAAATAAAACAAAGTAACAACAATAACAAAAATCAAAAGTTTTAGGCAGGAACAAGAAAAAAGGAAATTAGAAAATAATCTATATTTGTAGTGATTAAAACTAACATAACATCAGAGATCTTACTATGGAAGATTAAAAATATACTTAAAACTTTTCCTTCAAAGTAGCTTCATTGTCAAAATAGAGTGAATTAATATGCTATAAAGTATTGAGGATTTCAGAAATATGGCCAGTTGACATGCAAAATAAGCAATATCTTGTGCTGTACTTGAAAAATATATAATTTTAATAAAATAACATATATAATTATATATTTATTTATAATTACATATATAAAAGCCTATACTGTCCTGTCCTGAAAGTATCAAGCTAATATCAATATAATTAAAACAGCATATGGCTCGATACTTTCAGGACAGACCTTGAAGGCGCCAAGCAATGATTGCTTCTGGAAGATATTCCATGTATGTCTTCACAGTCAGCACACTTAGATAAAGCACTGCGTACACCCTCCCCGGCAACATGCATGCCTATTCTGGAGGACAGGATTGGGGGAAGGGGAATGTTCTCCAAAGGAAAAAGTTGTTTCCACACATGTCTTTGTTAAGATTCTGCAAAACTGATCTTGAATTTTACTTTCTAGGGAAAACTGCAAACAGTATTCAAATGTAGTAATGGATTTTTACATATGGTATATATCTAGGCCAAGAGAAAATCCGCAAATTATATAGTGTAAATTTTAGTACCTTGTCCAGCTTACCAAAATTACATTTATTTAAATTCAACAGGAAGTTAGTTCCATACACACAAAAAAACTACTTAGTACTCCATGGTAAATACCCTAAGTACTCACACATATGCATATGGAGTCATAGATATAATTTCAAACATGCATGTCTATAGCCCAAGTTCATTTGCTTCTCTATTTTGTGCACTAAGATAGAATCCATCAAGTAAGACTATATGGATAAGTGAGAGGGAAAATCTGAACTAAAGTTTTCTGGTTCCAATATCAGTGTTTTTGTTTTTGTTTTTTTTGCCTTGATAATTATTCCTGCTAATCAGTACTACATTATTCTGTTATTTTTGATAACATTTCCAATCACTTCAGGAAAGAACTAATCTTCTCCCCTACACTTTTGCATACAAGTTGCCTATAATTAGATTACACATAATTTAATACACAGTTTTTCTAAAAAAGGAAGTTTACAAAGTGAACTAATGTTCCTAGTTTCTAGTCACTCATGTACTTTTATAAACATATAATCTTTTGGGGCTGTAAAAATTAAGAGGACACACTCAACTGTTTAAGGTAGAGCAATCATCCTAAAAAAATATGGTGCCTAAAGGCCAATATAATTAACTGTGTATAAAATGTGGCATGTCATTAAATATCCCTTCAATAATAAATCACTTTTACCAGATGGTATTCCATCTGACTGTCGTCAGTAATGGGCACCTTTGGTGGCACTGAAGACAGCAGTCCTGTTTCATTATAATATTGTATTTGGACTTTTGCCAGAGAGAGTAAAATAAACAACTCAGCATCTCATAAACATAATAATGGTGGTTTTTCATATTTCCTATTTCAAGTCTTAAAATAAAATGTCTTTCAGGTGAAACTGGGTAAAAGGGAGACTCATCCATATTTGAATAATTTAAATTACTTATTATTACAACAACATACAGACATATTAAAGTCCCTAGATATTCTATTTAAAAATTTACTTGCATCTTATTTGAAATTGGTATATATATTTTCAGTAATAATAATTATAAGTTATAAATCAGTAGAAATGTAAGTGCACATTAGGGACCATGAATTTAATTTATATTAATTAAGTTAATAATTTTATTTGAAATTATCCTATCATAAGCTTTTTTCCTAATTCTTTACGTGAGCCATTGATAATTTATTGTTGTTCATAAATTATCCTTATGCAGTTTCTAAAATACAAGTTTATTTTTCTTACAAAATATCAAGTTTTTCAGTTTCAGATAATTATTGAAGGCAAAAAGACATTTCCATTGTTATTCATTAAATTCCTGTGGTTGCTTAGAAATCAGTAACAATAGAGCAATACAGGTAGGAAGGCAACTAACAATAAAGCACATCATGGTATTTTTAATAGTTTATAATTTGCTAGTCTACAAAAACTCTGACATATAATTAAGACCATGGCTATGCAAAGTTGGTAAAATACTAAATTCTTTTTAGTTTTAATGAATCACTCATCTAAAACAATTTGATTGTTGCTCTTGAATATGTCTAGCCCTGGATTTCTTAGCAGACAAAGCAAAATTGTTTGTTAAATTTCCCTGTCCTTTAGATGTACAATTTCTATTTAACAAGTAACAATATTTCTAGGCGGCTCCTGAATGACAAATGTGAAACTTGCTCCTATTATTTGAATATAATTAAAGCTGGTTTTGAAAGATCAGGATCACAGACTTAAGTCAAAATATTTGAATGGCTAAAAGAATCAAAATGAGTGGTAGGATTTTTTTTATTTTTATAGCCAAGCTTTAGGGATTATAAGTGACCAGCACCTTAATGTCTTTAGCAGATAACAAAGCTTGAATGAGTACTTTAAACACTGAAGATTCCAATTCACTTAGCCCTATGCTAGCATTTGTAACAACTCAAAGGCAAAGGAAACTTTTCCAACATCGAAATAATTGAGTTCACAGATTTTAAGAAATATATTAGTGTACGTTTTAATCTCTCCTCCTTCTACATATACTTATTTCTGTTGTATCCAAGACATCCATCTGCCTCAGGAAGATTAAAATTGGGAGAACAAAAATGCGAAGAGAAAGAGCCAATGTTCATCTTGGGACAGAGTGCTTGAGACCAGAGAATGTGATCTTCAACTTAAAGCAATTTTAAAAGAAATTTTTCCAGATGTTTTCATGCTTTCATGAACATATCAAGAACAAGACTTGGTGTACTTCACAGAGTTTTCACAATGAAGCGTAGAATAAAGATAAAACAAGATGTGATAAAAGGAACTTTTCTTTTGTACAGAAAGAGGGAAGTACCACATCCACAGGACTATTAGTAAGAGAGAAGGTCTCCATCTGTCCTCTTCATCAGCCAATGATTCATGTTCTAAAGCCTGGAAATTGAAGGATGAGAAACTTGAAAGACATAAAGTTATATAGAATACTTTATTTTTAAAGGGCTGATGAAAATGATTTCCGTCACCATTTACTCAATTCTGTCAAAAACAGTACCTACAATGTATGCCCCAGGACATAGATGTTTAATTATCTGCTTTAAAGTGGTTGGGAAAAGTTGTTTCTAAAAGAACCTATTTACTTAGATGTCATCAAGTGCAATTTGGCAGGAGAGAGATGGGAAGGAGTCAGAGGGAGAATCTAATTTCCTGTGCATGATTTATGCAAAATTCTAAATGTTTCCTTACTTTCAGGGAGGAGACACAGAGTCAGTAGGAAACTAACTGGACCAGAGAAGGCCTGCATAACATCCTAATTAATAAATGAAGCTTTAATGCCCTGTCTGGTGGCACAGTGGATAAGGCACTGATCTGCAAACTTAAAGGTCGCTGGTTCGATTCCCCAGCCAGGGCACATAACCAGGTTGCAAGCCAGGTCTCCAGCCAGGTCTGTAGCTGGAGGCCAGTGAAAGGCAACCATACATTGATGTCTCTTTCCCTCTGCCTCTCTCCCTTGCCCTCTCTCTAAAAATAATAAAATAAAATATTTAATGAGTAACTAAATAAATAAATAAATGCAGCTTTATATGAGAGAGTGAAAAATAAAATCTTTGTAATTAACTGAAATATATATAAGGTAGAAAACTTAGAATTTCTACAACTTCCCAAGAAAACAGCTTATATTATAAGCGTAATTTATCATAGTTCATTTCTCAGCTCTATTTTAGACTGAGTTGTTAAATGGTGAAAAGAATTATAATATTCTGTATTATCAGAATAAGGTATATGTTATCTTTGATCCAGGAAGAATGGTCCATATTTCTTCAATGAATTATTCTGAGGGGAATCTCATATAAAACTGTAGAAAAAATATATAAATTTGAAAATAGTGAAGAAAAAAGAAAAAATACACACACACAAAGAATATATTAGTAAATATTAGGAACTTTGTAAATGAAAAACTGTAGTTGGAGGATATATCTCACCATTTCCTAACTACCTAAAAATTTGTCACTTCTACTTCCTAATAAGATTGTGACTTAAGTTCAGGTATATTATTCTCTTATTTCATCTAATCTTAATTGAACCAACCATAAAGCTGTAAAAATAGAGACAGACGTGTGTTACTGTTGTGCAATAAGAAGAAAGAATGCTTTCTACATATGAGCAATTCTGGAAGAGGGTGAGGTAAAGTTACAAAATCTGCTGAAAATACAATGTAAATAAAATACATTATAAATCAGCTGAAAATAAATAAATAACACTTTCACTTTGAAAGGATAAAGGCTAGAGGAGATGTAGTCATGTGGCTGATAGGGTCCTAGACCATTTCTAGTTGCTTTTGTCCAATATTCAACAACTTTGGAAGCAGTTGTCCTAGGTGGCCCCAGGATAAATTATTACTAGCTACAAAGGGGTAGAGAGTGAGCCTGGAGGAGAAATAAACAGCCCAGAAAAAAAAATCAATAAACATATGACATTTTAGAAATTACAGAGATAAAATCTTATATCTATTTTGATCAGCAGTATTTTTTTCTTTTTGTCCAGATGTTGCACTCATCTATATGAGGAAACAACTTTAATTTTAAATTAAAAGAAAAAAAGGGGGGCAGGGAGTGTCCCTGTTTTACCAAAATTAAAACAATAGAAGAAAAACATGGCTCTCAGGTCTTTTAAAATATTTTTTATTATTTTAAAGATTTTATTTTATTATTTTAGAGAGAAGAGAGGGAGAGAGACATCAATGTATGGTTGCCTTTCACCTGCCTCCTGCTACGAATGTGGCTGGAGACCTGGCTTGCAACCTGGTTATGTGCCCTGGCTGGGAATCGAACCAGCAACCTTTGGGTTTGCAGACTGGTGCCTTATCTACTGTGCCACCAGCCAGGACTAGGTCTTTTTGTTTTTTGTTTTTTTTTGGATATGATCTGTTACCCAGTGGATCTCTGCTGTTTCCCATTCCACCAGCAGAGTGCCTGACCATATTGCAAATGATGGCATCCTAACTTGTGCTTCTTCTCCTGAATATCTTCTAATACCAACTTGATCATCCACTAACTACTTTCTTGGCTTTGGAAAAGAAATTCATCACATGCTTGAATGTAATCAGTGGCCAGGGTTTCTTTTCATCATCAGACTTGCTGCTTGGCCAGACCTTTTAAAGCTAAATCAGAGAAAGAAAGACTTCTGACTTAAAAAAAGGACTACTGCCATTTTGTAGAACTATGGCACACTTGCAGGATGGATAACATATCTACACCCTAACATATCTAACATATTAAACCACATTAAGCACCCTCACTCCCATTATTATGACAATCAGATTTTCTGTGGCTTAGAATGACTATTAGAAAGGTTTATCTCAAAGACTATAGCTTAGAGGTCATTCCCTTTCAGGCTCTAGTTTACTTTTCTTTCCTAATATCTGGAGGTCTAGTTACAATGCAGAGACAGATAAGGTTCTCACTGGGGAGGACACGCCCTTCCACGGGATCACAAGCCAGAACTGGAATTTTTACCTCATTAGTCCTGTAATTGGATTCTATTAAAATACTTGTTTTTTTTTTTCCCTAATCATTAATTTATTTTTTTAATTGAAAGCTTAAAGCAATGTACTTGAAACTAAAATAAACTGAAGTAATGATCATATCATATTACGTTGTCTGTGCTCCCCCCTCTTACCTGAGACATAGTGATCAAAAGGCCTATTAGTTTTGTATTCCATTTTCTATTAATTTTGTTTATATGACCCAAAATATTAGTTCTAGAAATTCCATTATTAGTTTTCATTTTTCTTAGGACTTACTTTTGTCACAAGGGCTGATGACCATATTAGAGTGTTCTGTATCTCACTACGTGTTATGAACTAAATGTGTATCTCCCCCCCACGTTTCATACGTGGTAACCCTAATCCTTAAGGTGATGGTATTTGGGGTGGGGCCTTGGAAAGAGCATTTGGCTTAGATGAGGCCATGGGTGTGAAGCTCAGTAGTTGGATTAGCACCTTATGAAAGGGGAAGAAACACTAGACCCTAGACAGCTAGAAGGAGGTTATGTGCAAGCCTCACCAAGAACCCAACCTGCCTACACTTTGATCTTGGACATCCAGTCCCAATAACTGTGAGGAAGAAATATCTGCTTTTTAAGCTAACCAGTCTAAGGCATTTGGCTAAAGCAGCTGAAGGCAAGGTACCACATTTTATCTGCTATATTATTGCTCCCATTATTTTTTATTATGTCCATTGCTAATTGGCTAAAGATTTTATTCTATACTTATTTGTATATAAAACTCATTTCTAGTAAAAAGTCCTATGGGAAGAACGAGTAGAAACAGAATGTTCAGATAATTTTACAAAGTGGCAATCCTGTAGGTCAGCTCAATTAACTGAATATACTCATCAAACCAGTTGTTAACTATCTCAAAAATCTGAGCCTTCACTTGATTAATATCAAGTGAGAAAAACTGAGAATAATTTCTCAGTAGGATAGATACAGGTAGGATAGTTATCTAAATTGTTTTAATGTTAATACCAAAAATTGTGAAAATAATCATTTCACTGCAACTTTCATTTTGATAATGTTTTCTTTAAGCTGACATAGCAAGGAGATACAATGTATAAATTATTTTAGGTTGAAGGATAAAATTTCATGATTATTGGGCCAAATTTTACACATGTTTATCATTTCTATAATTTGATAAAGATTTGGACTTTATTTCTCCTTTTATCTTTATATGCATCCCAGCTATTGCTTGAATTACACTGAATAGAACTCACATTTAAAAATAATTTTTAAAATTTTGTCCTTGACATTAATGTTTAATAACTGTATAATATTTATGCAATTATAAAATTATTTAATACTAAAAACTTTAAATGAGAAAAAATTATATCTTAAATGAGGTTTATCTGTGGCATTATTATACCTGTTTCTTAATATTTTATTATAATTTTAAACTGTTATATTCATAAATCTTTCAAGTCTATTTCTCTAGATAGTGCATGAAATATACTAATAATTATGCCTGTTTCACCAGTAGTGGCTAGAACAATAGCCAAAAGTATGTTATTTCACCCAATTTTCAGAATAGAGAGAGAATAAAAAGGAAAGTGAAAACAGTGGCAAGTTGTCTTGAAATAAGAAATTAGACATGCCAGAGTAATATGATTTTTTATTCATTTATGTTTATAATGGGATTCTTATTTAAAAATTAGTAAGTAGTATATCTGTTCCAATTTCAGTAAATACCTCAGAATAGTCAGAGGGGAAATGTTTTTCTTCTACCTACTCCATCTTCACTTCATGAAGATCATAGACAGGACATTTTTATAACAAAATATATCCTTAACTTATTTTCAAGGGCAGAATGACAACCATTTGTTTTTTAAGTGGACAAAAAGGATGAATTCTCAGAACCTGAAAGCAAGTGATACCTGAGTTTTCCAAGGTTACTTATGTCAAAGTAAGGAATGAATCTAAATCTTAGAAGTCAGGAGGTTGGTGCCTGAGAATAGAAACTAGCAGGGACTATCCTGCCCCGTTGCTATTTCCTGGGACATATTGTCCACATGCCCTGACTTCACCACCACCTCAGGTTTCAGCCAAGAACTGGGTAAAGGGACAGGTTGGTGGTCACAGATAATGGAATCCACACCAGAAAAGGCTTTTGAATATTTCTGTCATACTCTGTTGTCTTCCAGATTCTAAGTTTTGAAGCATCAGTATCGATTAATGTGTCCTAACTTAAAACAGAGAAAGTTGACTAGTAGAATAAACAGACAATAAGCAAAGAGTAAGAAATAGCATAAAGGAAAATGAAACAGAATCAGGGCAAAGACAGTGTTTTATACAAGATGGGAGGAAATGTTGATTTTTATTTTCTTCATATTTAACATCATGTGAAGCAACCAAGAAAGTTTTTTTTGTTTTTGTTTTTTTTTTAATTTGGAAGTTATGTAGGTGTCCTGTAGACAAAAAGTAACTAAATCTAGAAGCACTGTCAGAAATTTATTCACTTCTAGTTAGAAGTATAATCTGAATTAGATAAGAAAACTCTTAATTAAAGAGTTATAACAACATATAAAATGTACAGTTCCTTTCCTTGGTTAAAAAGTAAGAAAACTTTATTTAGAAACAAAAACCAAAAATTTTTGTCTTTCCAACTTAAGCTTTAAGCCAGGATCTAGCTGCAATTTTTTCCTTATTTCACAAAAAATACAATGATATAGTCTAAGTCATCACACTTCTTAGTTTCTATATTTCAGTAAAATGCATTGTTTTACTCCTTGACTCTGCAATGTGCCTGTACTTATGACTTTCATCAAAGGCATCAAAAAAGAAAAAGCATCACTATGCTTGCAGAAATGTGATAGAAAATATATAAAGTAAATCACATGTGAGGAAATATTGTCTCAGTATATATTTAATGATGCATCAATAAATTGTCAATCTTGGCCCTGTGTTCTTGAGAGAAGTATTTTAAGTGTTAGAAAATGGGCATTAAAACTACAATAAAAGAAAAGAATAGATAAACAATGACACTTGATGTTCCATTTCTTTTTGTGTGCACATGTGAGCTTGTGTTAGAGAACATATTTCAGGAACTTGTGGGAATGGGAATCATAAAATACTTTTTGTATTAATGTCCTATTGCTGATGTAAGAAATTACCACCAATTTGTCATTTAACCCAACATAAATTAGTTTTCAATAGTTCTGGAGGTCAGAAGTTCAAAATCAGTCTCAATGGGGTAAAATCATGAGATCAATTACTTTTCTTTTGAGGCTTTAGAGCAGGATCCCTCATCCCTCTCCATATGTTTTTTTCCAGCTGCTAGATGCTGCTGACATTCCTCAGCTCATGATCCCTTCCTGACTCTGTATCCCTCTGACCTTGGTTCCGTCACCAAATCTCTACCTCTCATTCAGCCCCTCCTGCCTATATTTTATAAGGTTGTTTGTGATTACATTAGTTCCCTGGATAATATCCAGCTTCTCAAAATACTTACTGTAATCATATTAGCAAAGTTCCTTTTGTTACCTAAGGTAACATTCATAGATAGATTCTGGTGATTCCCACATGGACATCTTGAGGGGATGTTTTTCAGTCTACCATGAAATACTATCAATGCAAATTTAGATGTTTCCTTCCAGGTAATTCTGCTGGTTCCTGGAAAAATTAAGAGTATAACTACATGCTTAAATGTGGATATTTTGTGTAATTGTGGTGCATGTGATTTACACAAATAGATATACACACATATATTATATAAATAAGAGGTGGCATTACTTTTACCTAACTATAAGAAAGCAGTAGGATTATTAAATTACTGTTTGAAGTGATTCAAAATGGAAAATAAGCCATTGGCAGTACATTAAGACATCCTTAGGGGAGGTGTTTACTTTTATATACTGATGCTCAAGGGATAAAATTTATGTTAGAATTCAAAATGAAATCTAGTTTCTCAAATTCCTTATTTGAAATAACAAAAACATAGTAGCATATTTTCTTCCTTCTACTAGTGAGTGATATATTGATTATGAAAAATTGCATTTTCAAAATAAACAAATGAACAAAACAACTTTGGCACATTAGACTAAAGTTCATATTTAATTTTATAGTTATAAATAGAACTGTTACATTTTACTTAAAAATAAAGGGACCTGGCTGATGTGGCTCATTGGATTATCACTGGCCTGCAAACCCAAGGGTTGCTTGTTTGATTCCCAGCCAGGGCACATAACGAGGTTGCAAGCCAGGTCTTCAGCCAGGCCTGTAGCTGGAGGCAGGTGAAAGGCAACCACACATTGATGTTTCTCTCCCGTTATTCCTCCCTCCTTGCCCTTCTCTCTAAAAATAATGAATAAAATCTTTTTCAAAATAAAATAAATAATAATAAAATAGAAATAAAAGGAGAATAAAAGTTGCATTCATCTTATGGCCTTCCCTAAAACGTTTTGAAAAATAAAAATACAGGAAAAACTCAAATACTTTTAGCTAAAATTACAATTCTAGTCGTGTTGTTACTATAGGTTGTTAGCTAGTCATTAATAAAGGAAGGATGCAGAGGGAACCAGACATTATTAAGCATATTCAATTGGGGAGCATACTTTTGTTTCACCAGGAAGCTACAGCTTCACACAGCAGGGAATCACATATGTAAAAATTAAAAATGAAATGTGAGAAAATACACAGTAATTATTTCCTAATTTCTAAAAATTAAGAAAAACTTAGATCAAAAAATTCCCTTTGGCCCTGACTGGTGGCACAGTGGATAAGGTTCCAGCCTGAAAACGAAGGTCACTGGTTCAATTCCCAGCCAGGGCACATAACCATGTTGCAAGCCAGGTCTCCAGTCAGGTTCATGGCTGGAGGCAGGTGAAAGGCAACCATACATTGATGTCTCTCTCCCTCTCTGCCTCTCTCCCTTCCATTCTCTCTGGAAATAATAAATAAAATCTTTTTTAAAAACCCCCTTTATAATAGCATTGATGGGCCTGGAGAACATTATGCTAAGTCAGTCAGAGAAAATCAAATATCATATGATTTCACTCATATGTGGAATCTGATGAACAAACTGAACTAACAAGGAAAATGAGGACAGATTCATAAATGGAAAGCAGGATGACAGTAGGGGGTTAGGAGGAGGAAGGGTTGAGCAAAAAAGGACTCATGGACAATGGACATGGACAATAGTGTGGTGATTGCTGGGGGGAGGGGAGTATAAGGACACTGGCAGTAATGTAAAAAAAATACAATAATGATTAAAAATTTAAAAAAATGCCTTTATGACTACATAACAACATATGTTAAAATTATTATGAATAGTATTTAACAATGAAATAGATGCTAAAAATGACCAAGTTAAAAAGATTAATTCTTCAGAATTTATAAAAATCAGTGAAGAATAATAGTCACATCGATAAATGCTGCATATTAAATCTCTTGAATAACATGTGTGTAACTATTTTTTTAAATTTTGGCTAAAGTCATTAATGAATAACACACATTAAAATGCTAATAATTGCTCATAATAAAAGCATTCTTGGTAGTAAAAAAAATGCAAAATAAAATATAAATATGTAAAGATTTTTAAGTCTGCAATGCAAAACATTCTTTTTCTAACTTTTATTAAATTGATTCTATAGTGAGCATAGTAGGTGAAAATCAACTGTGCTCATAATATAACTGTGATTCTCCTAAAAGAATATCAGTAGTATTTCATATAGAATATACTTAGGACCACACTACACTTTGTTGCCTATTTTTCCTTCTAGAATACTTATAGCTCTGAATCTAACATTAAATATTTAATCCATTTTGAGTTTATTGTGAATTGTGTAAGAAGGTAGTCCAATTTCAGTTTTTGTCATGTATCTAATTTTATCAAAACCATTAATTGAATATACATCTGTACTCCATTGTATGTTTTGGCATCTTTTGTCAAATGGTAATTGACTACAGAGATTAGGGTTTGTTTATGGGTTCTCTATTTTGTTCCATTGATCTATGTCTATTTTTAATGGCAGCCCATGCTGTTTTGATTATTATAGACTTATAGTATAGTTTGATATTAGGTAATATAATTAATTGCTCCAAGTCTATTATTTTTTTCTTAAGGTTTCTATGGATTTTCTGGGTTTTATATGCTTCCATATACATTTTTGGAATACTTGTTCTAGTTATGTTAAATATGCCATTGATATCTGGATAGAAATTAGGTTGAATCTATAGATTGTTTTGGGTAGTATGGACATTTTAATGATGGTAATTTTCTTATAACTGAACAAGTTATATACTTTCACTTATTTGTATCTTCCTCAATTTTTTCCTAACTTGTTCTTATGTAATAATTTCAGGGTTATATAATTGAACAAATAAAGGGTTTTTACATCTCATAAAGGATTATAAAGAACTTAGAAAAACCAACACCAAATATATAAACAATCCAATTAAAGATAGTCAAAGGACACAAATAGATACTTCTACACAGAGGACATATGGATGGCCAATAGACATACGAAAAAATGTTCAGTAACAGTGATCATCAGAAAATGAAAATAAAACAACAATGAGCTTTCATCTCACATCTGTTAGAAAGGCTATCATCAATAAATCAACAAACAGCAAAGCTTGTGAGGATGTGAAGAAAAGTGGACCCTGGTGTTCTATTGGTGGGAATGCAGATTGGTGCAGCCACTGTGAAAGGCAGGAGCTACCTCAAAAAATTAAAAGTGTAGTTGCCTGATGACCCAGCAATTCCACCTCTTGGAATTTGAGAAAATAATAACACAAATTGAAAGGAATATGCGCACCCCTATGTTCATTGCAGTATTGGTTACAATAGTCAGATTTGGATGCAGCGCATGTGCCCACCAGTAGATGAGTAGATAAAACAGCTAGGTACATTTACACAATCAAATGCTATGTGGCCATAAAAAAGGAAATCTTACCTTTTGAGACAGCATAAGTGAAGCTAGAGAGAATTATGCTAAGTGAAATAAGTCAGTCAGAGAAAGACAAAAACCATGTGATTTCTCTCATATGTGGAATTTAATAAACAAGATAAACTAGCAAGCAAAATAGAGACAGGCTCCTAACTGGCAGGCTGAATGCTTTGGGGAAGAGTTGGACAACAGTGTGGTAATTTGCAGGGCAATAAGAGGAGATGGAAAAGGTGGAGGAGGATCTGGGGGAATAAATGGTGACGGACAAAGACATGACTTGGGGTAGTGAACACACAACACAGTGTACAGATGATGTGTTGTAAAATTATGCACCTGAAATTGGTATAATTTTTAAACAAGTATCACCCCAATAAATTTAATAAAAAGGAAAAAAAAGGACAGCTGCACAATGATTATCAGTCCTTTTATATCATTATTGCTGATTTCTTACAAGTACATCTAAAACCTTGCTTCATTTTGCCCATCTCTTTAACAAAAATAACTGAGACCATCAATTGTTGAACAATTCCTTCATCTTGATAGCATCCAGAAGAGCCTTGTGTCCCCGATTCACCCTTAGAATCATTCAATCCATATGTAAGCTTTACAAAGTTCCTCTCTCTATTCATCTTTTCAGTGATGTTCCAGAGTTCTCTGCTGTACATTAGCCTATAAAACAGCAAGTTAAATAAATACAACTTAGTTCAACTACAAGAACATTTCAGTGGTGGCTTCCATATGGTGTGGGTTTCTTTACTAGGTATTCTTCTATACTTAGTAAAAGTATAGAATATAGTAGGTGAATATTTACCATATTTACATTATTTAGCACATTCAGGAAATGAATAAAAATGGAATAAAATGTTAGCAATTTAGCTCTATCTCCTTTCCTCTTGTTAAGTTAAATATTGTACATCTGAAGTAAATATGACAAATGCATCATTTACAGTGTGACATCTGGATGGTGAATCCATAAGAGTTTATCTTAGTGTTCTTTACACCTTTCTCTGTAGTTGCAATAATCCTCAGTATGTTAAATAATAGGCAATATAGGTTATGGCACTTCACCTGTACCCTTATAAACAACTTTGAAGAAAGAAAAAAGGTGTCTACACCACAGGTAGCCACTTTTTAGCTGTCTGATGATTAAAAGTTAAACTGGGTTGAAAATTCTTGTCAAAACAAATGGATATTTCCCACTCAGTTGTTCCTTGTGTGGGTAAATTTTATATACATGATTTCTTATTAAAAAAAAGAAGAAATATAAATAGGTAATTCAGAATATTTGTGAGACTTTCCTGGGAATTACCTTTCATGACAAAAATGAAGAAACTGGTTTTCATTTTAACAGAACTTTTTCCTGTTTTCTCCCATCAATATAAATAGTGAGTGTGCAATGAAGGGCATATGACAGGCTTAATTTTATAATTTTTTAATTTTATAATTTTTAGGTGATTTTTAAAAGTATGAAGTTGTTTAGTGGTGCACTGAATAATATACTTTTCCTTCTTATTTATATATATATCATGTATTTTACCAAGATATTGTAGCACAATTATATATTTTATAATGTATTCCACTTTTTTAATGCATGCAATATAAACAGGTTTACACAGGGAAACATTTACAATCTGAATATTTAAGCACAGCTACATAAGTTAAAACAGAATTCAAACTATGATTAGGACTTTAAGAAAGATAATTGTGTTAGCACCAGACTTGGGAATAATAGTGAACACTTGGAAGTTTTCCAGCTCAGCCCCATATCCCATTTTAATGTTTTGTGTGTTAGCAGTCTTTTCCAAATATGTCACTCAAAATTGCTTCCTCTTTCATCCCTTCATCACAGCATTGTTGGTCAGTTTTTTTCTTAACTTTATTTAAGTGTATTATTATAATTTTACCTATAAATCCATGTATCACTTTTGATATTAAAAAATGGATAAAACAAAATACAACTACTGCAGTATCTATGGTAAGTACTAAATAGGGATAAACTGCCTATTTTTAGTGAAAACGCATGAAATAAAGAATTAGTATTTATCACTGAGTTAACCTAAGAATAAAGTTTTCACAGGAAAACTAAAAATATATGTATTATTTCTAAGTTATGGAACATTTCATGAAGTAGACTGTAGATTTAAATATCAATCCTAATTCATAGAACTCTGAACATAAAAATATGCATAAATTTAAATTTTCCAATTTCTGTTAATATTAAAGTATGCATGCACAATGCATATATAAATCATTAAGCTGATATAAAAACTGTCATGGCAGAACATAACTATACAATTTCTTTATTAAAGTTTGGTGATTGATTAGTATAATTAGATCGGTGTTCGACAAAAGCTGCTTGAACAAATTATAGAAGAAAAGAAAATCATAAATCAGAATTAACTTGAAAGAAAATTAAAATAAAATGAAACTCACCTTTTAATTCAAATTTTATAATTGATTAAGTTATCTCATTTGGCAACATTAGATTCTTTCCCATTAATCATGAAAGCTCTAACATCCAATAGAAAGAGCCAATGAAACTTCAAACAGTTAATAAAGGTGACTTGTTCAAATAGCAACTTGCAAGAAACATTTCTAAGTAAAACACATTCACTGATGTCTATGGCTAATTTTCAAAACAAAATGAAAAATAGAAGTCCATAATCATAACCCAATGTCTAACAAATATTAAATAATATGAGGTCTGTCCTGAAAGTATCGGCCACACAAACTGTTTTATTTTTATTGACATTGGCTTAATACTTTTGGGGCAGACCTTGTATATCTATTTGTAAATACAATGTATTGGAATTTTAATTATTTAAAGTGGAGATAATGGCCCTGGCTGGGTATTTCAGTTGTGAGTTCTATCCTGGTCAAGGCATGTACAGGAATCAACCAATGAAAGCATGAATAAGTGGAACAATAGACTGATGTTTCTCTCTCTCTCCTTCTCTCTCTCTCCCAGACCAATAAATAAAAAATATTAAAATTGAAATAATGTATGTTACAGATACTCTCTCAATTAGAATATTTAATTAATAGAATATATATTTAGTTAAGTATTATAGATAGACTGAACTGGGAGCATTTGAAGTTTGTGGGTACCACAAATCTACAGTAACAAGCTGAATCTCAGACAAATGTAGTAGATGTTTAATAAATGTTGCACAATGGACACTAGTTAACAATTTAATTCTAAATAACAAAAGAATAAAAGTAAGAAATTTACCAATAATAAGTGAAGCAGCCATATAGTAATGTTTATGTTCTGAATCTTCGGCTGTGTTATAAACATAAGTATTCATATTTATTTGCCATCTATGTTTAACATTAAGTAACTCTGGGAGAGGCTTTTATAATCTTTATTTCTGTTAACAGAAAACTGAAATTTTAGAAGGTTAACTCAAACATAATCACATATTTATACATGTCAGAATTAGAAATCTAACTTAGATCTATTTGACCCCAAAGTGAATGCTCCTTTTACTTACCATGTTGCATTTCTTTCCTATTGATATTTTCTGTATCCTGGAATGATTACGTAAACTTCTTTATTCTTAATATTTCTACTTTTTAGTCAATGATGATTTTAGTTTCTGTTTTAAGATGTATGCTCTGAAAATTATGAAAAATGAGAAATCCAATTTCTGATGGAATTAATATATATAAACAAATCCACACACTCAAAGTCGTATGTATGTATACATACATAGTGTTGAGTAACTTTGAGTGAATATTCTCTTTAATTCTAGACATCAGAATACATAATTGCTACTCTAGTTAGTTTGGAATTTGGAATCTGAGTAAAATTCATCTCTGTGTTTCCAAACTTAAATGCATATTACTATAACATGCCATATTGAAAATTCTGCTATCTGAATCTAAGGCAATTTATCTTGTTGGTATTTAACATAAAGTTGTCTGTCGCTGAACAAATTTTTAGATCAAAAAGTAAAAAGCTAAAATTTCTCACATTAACAGAAATCTCTATGCTGGCTTTTAAACTTATTATTGATTGAATTCCTAAACATCTTAACAGGAAAAAGGATTAACATGTTGATCTATACATATATATTAGATATTAAAAATATCCACATAGTGTTTTTAAAAATCTGTATTTGCTTTCTTTAATTTAAAAAAATTATCTTTATTTTTATTGTTTACACTAACAGATGTCCATTGAATAATTATGAGCACAATAATGACTTAACTAGAGCACTATTCCATCTTAAATTACATTTATGAAAAAACATGACTGAAAAATCCAAGGACAGAATGCTTGCATTAAACAAAGAAATTCGACATTACTTTTATATAAAATATATATTTAATGTCCAAATACTAATTTATAACACTAATAAAGTATTTAAAATATCAAGACATTTTATTTTATTATAAACTATGTATTGACCATACATAATACAATGTACAGTATACTAAGGGCTAGATATGTATTGGTAACAAATTACTCTGCCTTTTGTATTTCAGTGGGAGGTGATAAATGCTCTTATTGCAAGTTGGATTAAAGAAAATTTATGAGTAGTAAAATTGACAATACGAGTTCCAACTAAAAATAATCTCATTTACAAACATTTTTGTATTCTTGATCATAATAAATTTTACTTGTTTTTGGAAATGTATCCACAGTTCTAAAACTTGGCTATTTTTATATAATGCTAGTTGAAAGCCTTTCAACCATAACTGTTATTCAAATAAGTCATCCATCTTTTGTGCAATAGGGAAGGTGGAGGCTGACAGAGAAAACAAATGTCCTTGCTGGCTAACAGACTTATCAAGTTGGAAAGACTGACAACATATTTTTATACAGGTAAACGCACTTATCTATAAAACAATTGCATGTGTATATAAAACTGACAATAAAACCAGTTTTACAGTTGTTATGAAAGCTCTATGAACAAAATATCTACTTCACCACCTTTGCAAATCAGCCTGAACCTTCAAACTTTTACCATACATGACTGTTACAATATTATTGACTTTGGTTTTTTGCTATAGCTAATATGCCTGAGACTATTTTGTAACTAATAATTAGTACCCCATAATCCCTTTACCCTTTTCCCTCAGTCTCCAAGCCTCTCCTCCCTGGCACTCATCAGTCTGTCTCTCTATCTTTGAGTCCATTTCTGTTTTGCTTATTTATATTGTTCTTTAGATTTCACATATAAGTGAAATCATAATTATATATATATATACATATACATGTGTGTGTGTGTGTGTGTATATATATATATATATATATATATATATATATTAAATTTACAGTTATTCCTGGGATTTCCATGGACCTTTAAGATAATAAAATAAACAAACCTATTTTTAGAAAATTTCTCCCAAAAATGAAAGTAAAAGATGTTTGTTTTGGTTTTATAAGTAATACTGGGCAAGCAGATACAATATCAACAATAGATCGGACCTGTAGCTTTCCGTCAATCAATTTTCTTTGATAGATAACAGCTTTAATATTAGATTATAAAATGAGTCACTTTTTTAAGAAGATTTTATTTATTATTTTTAGTGAGAGGCAGAGAGGAAGAGAAACATCAGTGCATGGTTGCCTTTCACTTGCCTCCGGTTATGGACCTGGCTGGAGTCCTGGCTTGCAACCTGGTTATGTGCCCTGGCTGGGAATCGAACTAGTGACCTTTAGTTTCGCAGGTGGGTGCCTTATTCACTGTGCCACCAGTCAGGGCTCTTAAGGCACTTTTGAGCAAAGGTTCAATCTCAGTATAATAAATGCCTTTAAAATACAAATTACTGGAAAATAATTTCCAGGCATCCATCTTTTAAGTGATAAAACTTGATAACATTTGAATATTCAAATGGAATATAAATTGCATTACACTGATTAGCCTTGTTGTATAATGTTTGTTCTGAGTATAACTTGCCTAGTACTGTCAAAGTGTTCTCTAGGCAGCCAACAGTTGGAGTGCTGCCTCATTGGCCACGGGATGGGCCGGTCACACAGGTACTATGCAGAGGACATGAGGGTCTGCACCTGCTGTGAGCCTGTGAGCCCAGCAGCAGAGCTGGACTGAGCCTGTGGCATCTCCAGGCTTCCTCCAGGGTCCTGCAACTCCCCTCTCACCACTCCCATAGACAATCAGGGAGCTCCCGGAGTCCCCCACTTTGGCCAAGATGATGTAGGGGAACTTTCTTACACCAAGGGATCTAAAAGCCAGAAAGATGAATGGACAGAGCCCCAAAGCAATGAAAGCTAGCAAGATAATTGGGTAGAAAAAATCCCACCTTTCTCTATCCACATAGTAATGAAGGGCCTAAGCAGGTAAAAGATAAGGGGGAGTCCACTATTCCCCTAGGTCGTGCAGCACCTGACTCTCTCTCTCTCTCTCTTTTTTTTTTTATTTGCACCAGTACCTGCCTCACAAAGTTGGCTTTCCTTGCACCAGGCAGCTGAATCCACTGTTCAGTTACAAAGGTTCACGCCTACTCATGGTGATTGCTCTTTAAACAAGTTCATGTACATGTGGACTTCATGTTTCTTATATATCCCTGGAGCCTCTATTTTGCTAAGATATTTTGTCATACTGTGGTCAAAATCAACTTGTAATTTTTGGACTAGGGGGCTGGGCTGATAATATGTCCTGTAGCTTAAAACAGACTGATCAAACTCTTTCCTGAAGTAAGAGAGGTGAAAAACTTTGATAACACTTGTAGATTATTTTATGCCCTTTATTAATTAGGATTTTTGATAACCTCTAAAGCAATAGGAAAGTGGATACATATAAAACAAATTGATTAGTGCCTTTTTTGCATAATGAACACTTTTCTTTTACAAAAACAATTTTGTTAGAAATTGTTAGATAATAGAATATCATAGTTAAGGACCTCACATTTTCTATTTCCTCTATCTGAATTTCCAACTAAGATAATGGCTGAAGTATGAATCAACTTCAAGTATCTTGATTCTAATTCTGTATTTTTGCATTATCAATATCTTAAAATTATTATAAAAGTATTAGTTATAAAATGGTTACATACAATTTCTTTAAAAATATACTTTGAATAAAATAAGTAATACCTACCCAAATATATTATTTTTGCTTTGTAGGTGAAATGATAGAAAGCAAAGGGCATTATATATTTTTCCCACTTCCTACAAATTTTATTTTCAGAATAACTAGAAGCACCTGTTTGGACACTATCCCAAGAACTATGAGATGGGGCTGAATCTCAGATGAAATAAATGAGAGACAATTCAGTGGACAGTGGATGGGTCATATGCATAGCATTCTAAAGCCGGTCTTCTCTTTCTGAAAGACTGGAGGGAAATGAAGCCTTCCACAAAAGGACTAAAATGTTCTTTTCCCATATTCCACTCTGCATCAAACTCTGATTTCATTCATCACTCTCTTTGTCCACTGCCCCTTAGCCAGCCACTGCTTTCACCCTAAAGCTGAATTCTAGGTCTGTAACTTTCAGATACCCAGCCAGCTCTCTGATGTAATATTTCCAGCAGCACATGGATGTCAGCTCTTCACTTTGTTTGTCCTTTTCTCTTTTATCAATGGTGCAGCTCAGGTGCTGTTTGTCCTTTTCTCTTTTATCAATGGTGCAGCTCAGATGCTGACTTTACCCGCAGAAAAGCATATACCATGTGTTTAGTCCTGATAATGACTATCAATGTTTAATTATATTTAAAATTCATAATGGAAAGAAATTATTAATAAATTGTGATAAACATGCTATGTGAAATCTGTAACAACTTGGTGCTGACAATGTTATTGTGTCTTATGACAAAGTTACCAGATTGAAAATCAGTCATGCATGCCCAGAAAATTTACACGGCTCTTTGCCCAACACAAAAGGTGTTAGTTATTTTTTAACATTTGCATAAGATTCCTTGCTCTTCCCTGGATTAGCTTCCCCACCTTGGCCAGTGACTTATCTTCTTTAGAAACTGTTTTCTCTGTTCAATAAATTAACAAGAAAGGATTAGACCTTGTAATTTCTAAAGTTTCTTCCAGGTTTAAAATCCTGTTTTTATAACTGGGTGAAAACATGTTTCAGAAAGGTACTAGAAAATAGATAAAATTTAACAAACGTTTCACATGTCAATTATGTAACTTGAATGTACTTGCTTTACTGCTGATTGAACAAATAATAATTTTGGAGGTTACAGATAACAGTCATGGGAGATTAACAAACATCACAATGTGTGGAAAAAATATCCCTTTATTATTGATAGATATATTTTAATAAAGGACATTAAGGAAGTTTGGTCTGCCTTTATTGTTTCTTCACCTCTATTTTACTTGAAAAATAATTATATTACTTCTAATAATTAATTTTTAAAACCAGATTTATCTCTGATATAAAATAATGGAAAATGTAATATTCTACAGAAACTATAATTTAATTTTTAATACCTATAATGCAATTTATAAAATTAAATGTTGCCACCCTATGATTATTTCTTTAAAAAAACATTTTTAGAGTTTATTTATATTTTTCATATACTTTGTGCATTTGTTTAAAACTAATTAAATATATAAACTATCTTCTTAATTAGCTGTATCATTAATATTTTAATGATGGTTGGCCAATATTATGTTCTAAAATTTTAATATAAACATTGAGAAAACATACTCATTTAATCAACAAATGCTTACATGAAGTCTGTCCAGAAAAAGTTCAACCATTGTTAGTATAATGAGAACAGTTTGCTTGACATTAATGTAACCTGGCAGCCAAGGAGAGAGGACTAGAACGTGCATGCATAAACAATGGTGACTTCACTGTACTGAAGAAGGATAATAGACACCATTGAGTGAGCATATATACTAGGTGGCTGTCACATTCAAAATGACTGATAGAGTAGAGCAGGGAATCTGCATAAAATTTTGCATTAAGCTTGAACATTCCTCCTCAAAACTATTTGGATGATTCACAAGACTGCAGCTATGGGCAGCTGGTGATTAGCAGCTTCATTACAACAATGTGCTCACTCATGCATCATGCCTGTCTCATGGAGAGTTTTTTTTTGCAAAACGTCATATCAGTTACGTGACTCAGCACCTCTGTAATCTAGATATGGTGCCCTGTGACCTCTGGCTTTTCCCAAAACTAAAATCATCTTTTAAAGGGAAGAGATTTCAGACCATCAATGACATTCAGAAAAATATGATGGGGCAGCTGATGGTGGTTAGAAGAACTGTGTGAGGTTCCAAGATACCTCTTTGAAAGGGACTGAGGCATCTTGTCCTATGTACAGTGTTTCTTGTATCTTCTTCAATAAATGTCTCATCTTCATATGACATGACTGGATACTTTCTGGATAGACTTCATATATAAGGCCACTATAAAATAAAAATATTTTATTTTAGTTAGCAAGATATTCAAAAGTAATATATAATAATTTTACCTTAAATTATTGACCTGGAATACAAAGAAGTATAATGAAATTCTAGAGTCAAGATTTTTATTTAAATATGAAGGTCACTCAGTTGTTGATTCATACATTTGTGCATGATTTGTAGGCCATTTACTAGAGCCAACTTCTTTCAGTGTTGTGTCTCTGAAAATATCTTCACTTAATTGTTTATGTATTCTAGGTTGACAGCTTTTTGCCACCAATAAAAAAAAAATTGGGAAAAAATGTCATTTTAGGATACCACCAATGGAACAGTGTTCTGTTAAAAATTGGGATATGTAAACAGAACATATGTTATTAATAGGAAAAAGAAGGGGGTTTTGAAGGATACTCTATGTAGTGAGTATCTCATAGGTTGCACATGAGTGGTTTTCTAGTGGATCTGTTACTAGAACTGGGGGGTGAGAATGATAGGGTGAGAGATGACAAAACATACATCTCTATCTTTCTTATCTCATATTGTTTTCTTTAATTTACCTCTATCTGGTTTTTATAGAGCAAGGGCTTTACTTTCTTGTGCTAGTAGTGAAGGCATCACTTCATATGATGCCACTGTATCAGGAATTTGACTCTATATACTAAAATTAGAACCTGGGAGGTGATCTTAAATTTAACCTGAATTGCTAAAGTAAGGCTAATTGTGAAGTGACCACATTACTAAGTGTCAGGAACATTTTCATAATTTTTACCTGTCAAGTTATAGGACATCACACTGGAAATTAATTGAAGGGCACAGCCTTGGTGTGAGCGATGTTACTACTGCTGGTTGAATGCATCTGAACTGGATACCTCACTGGGGGAAGAAAGGTAGTGATTAAAATAATTAGACTATGAAATAGAGGAAATAGGATAGACAATGGAAAGAGGATATATAACTGGATCATCATGTCCAGGGAAAAATGTAAAAAAAAAAAATGTAAAAACCCTTTATTCACAAGGGTTTCTAGAGAAAAATAACAATAGTGAGGTCTATGTCTCAGATGTAGACTAGAAAATAGCTGATGCTGGGAGAGAATCACTGATATATTTTGTCAGCAAAGGGATATCAGATTATTATTGATTTTAGGCTCTGCCTAAAGACTACATCTGGATAATTTGGAAAATAGTTGTGAAACAACACTCTTTTATGACTTAACTGAGTGGTAGTAAGTTGAAGCTATCATTTTGTTCATGATTAATAATCTTTAGTTCCTACATTTGAATTTCAATGGAAGCTGCTGAGCACAAGGAGGTATAGCTGTGAATAAAGGTTTTCAATGCTAATACAGTTAACCTGCATGTCATAGAAAGCAGATTATGTTCACCTGCCCAGACATTAATGACCACTTTGCTCTTTTGACAATGACACGGGAATGTGGGTGCTGTACTGACTTTAAGTGGTAGGGAACTTGAATAGGGCTCAAAGCATTTGGTCAGGATGGTGCTGAGGGGTCAAATATCATTTGCGGTTTGGATATTCTGCTTCTCTGAAGCCTAATGGCTCTCTAAGACTGAGCTATATTTGGGGTTAGAATATATCAACTCAGTTTCATTGAAGAAAAAATATTTAGAGTGCAACAATTTACCCAAATTGTATACAAGTTATGAATATAAGTAGTGTTCAATCTAGCAGCATCATGTTCTTTGACTTAATCAGCAGTGGCTCCACTAGGCTTTACATAACTTGGGTAGATCATTGAATTTTCTAATTAAACTCTTTATAATAAATCTTGTTACAACTTCTTATAATAAATCATACAAATAGAAATATTGATAAATGAGTTAGTGGATGGAAATGGTCTTCCTTTCTAAGAGTACAATTTTGGTACCATTCCTTCACTGACCTCCTAATGGATATGATAATTTAGTATTTTTTTTTTTTATTTCAGAAATATATTTTTATTCTGAAGCAATTCTTTTAGTCTACAGCAATAAACCACATTAAGAGGAATTAAGTTCTCGAGGAAATGCAGTAGGTTCATGCTTAAAACAGTCAACATATAAAGAAAGTAGTCAGTAGCCATGAAAAACAATCTACATTCTTATTTCTGTCCTCAAGTGGTAACTTAGAATGCAAAGGAATGGGAATTAGATGGTGGAGGTCATCATTAAATAGAAAAATAAATAGAAAAAGTAAAAGCTTTTATGAGCAGTCAAGTTTATACTATTGGTGAAATGGGAAAGTGCTTGCTTGGTTCTTTCTGAATACTGAAGTCACTAGGTATTCATAGGCACTGAACTGGAGGGAACTGACCTGGGCTAATTGCCATACGCTGTGTTAAAGCTAATAAAGTTTTATGCTAAGTGCCTGATGAGCTTGCTGAAGTAATCGATTTTCCTATAAGACAGAGGAAATCATGAGATACTCTGACCTAAACAGATGAAAGGGTGATGAAGAGATGGGGAAAAAAGAGAGAAAAGGGGTTATAAAATTCATGAGCAAGAAAACGAGGACAATCTAATGAGCAAAATGAACTAATGAGCAAAACAGAAACAGACTTGTAGCGATGTAAGAGTAGAACAGACTGACAGCTGTCAGACGGGAGGAGAGTGAGGAGGCTGGTGAAGAAGGTGAAGAGATCAACAACAATAACATCAACACTTGAGGCACAGGTAACATTGCAGAGTGGCGATTACCAGACAGAAAGTGGGTGGAGGGAGGTGAAAGGGAAATAAATAGTGGCTGAAAGAGACTTCACTTTGGGTGGTAGGAGCATGATTCAGTATGCAGATAATGTGTTATACAGATATACCCTTAAAACCTGTATAGCTTTATTAACCAATGTCAGTTTTAAAAATTCAATTAAAAAAGAGGTAAAGTTTGGATAGGAAACAGATCGAAATATTTATTTGATGTCCCCCAAAATTAATCTAGAGTGGCTTTATCTATGTTGTAAAAGGTAAATTACATGTGTTTTATAAATTTTAATAGCATTTGACCCTATTTATTTTGTAATTATGAGCAACTCAAAACAGTAGTCTTTCTTTTACAGAATTGCCTAACAGTTTTCATTAAAAGTATTACTACATTTTAAAATATGATTTAAGTCTCTACTTTAACTCTGCATATTAAGGCAACCATTTAACCATTATTGGACACATTTAAAAGTATTCTAAGTGATTTTTATAAACTATATTATAATTATATAATCATATTCATTTTGTAGATATATAAATTTAAATGTCTAGACTAACAAATCTTTTCTTTAATATATTTGATTAAGGCATTTTTAACTGCTTTTCTATTATTTATGACCCAAGTGTTTAACCTTATGTTTCACTAGCTATATAAATTAAAACATCATATAAAAATTATTTAAAAAACATTTAAAAATTGTGTTTATTAAAAGGATAAATAGGCAACCCAGAATAGCAGATAAAATGTAACACATATATTCACCAAGTAACTCATATCCAAAATATGTATAAAAAGCTATAAATATCTATAACAGCAAGATAGTCCAAGATATCTCCCCTTTGAAAAGCAAAATTTTTGAATGATTACTTCAGAAAATAGAATATCAAAACAGCCAACAAAATGTAAAAATAAACCCAATGTAACCATTATAAAATACATATTAAAACTTTAAGGACATACTCCCATTAGACATATACAAAAATGAATAAAAATAAGGAGACAGATACCACTATATCTTGGCAAGAATATGGCCTAATTGAGACCCTAATTTGAATTTTAAGACTATTTTAGGAAGTTGTTCCGCAGTATTTACTGTGTTATGTATGTGTATAGCAAATGATTGGGCATTTTCTCTCCTAGATAATAACTTGACAAAAATGCATATACATGCTCACTAAAAACATGTTAATAGAGTCATTATTTAAATAGGGCCAAACTGGATCTTACCCAAATGTATGTTAATAGTAAAAAGAATAAATCAACTGTGGCTTATTCACATAATGCAATTCTGTGCAGCAATGAGAAAGAACTATTAGCAACTAAAGGTAATAATATATATGAGTCTAACATAATATTGAGTAAAAGAAACATTTAAAAACATTTTAAAAATAAAGTTGCCTATAAAATCTTCAGGTTTTCTAATAAATGACCCAGAAAGAAGAACAAAAAATAAATAAATAAGAGTAATAATAAAATTTTAAAAATCCACAGATGGGAAAAAACATAATCTACAGATTGAAGCATCTCACTTAACATGAATCATAGAAAATAACAGAGTATTTAATATATTTTCTGAATTTTAGAACATCAAATATAAAGTATTTAAAGTAATATGTTATCTGGAAAAGACAAAACTCAGGTAATACATCTACATTTCATCAGCAAGACTAGCATTTAGAAAACAAAATAATGAGATCTTTAAAGTTTTAGTGAAAACAATATTGAACAAAATCAATATTCTGAAAACAATTATTCAAAATGTAAGAACTAAAACCACAAACAATTTTTTTAAAATGTTCTATTCTATGAACTGAATGTTTTCCTCCCCATTTCCAAATGTCTGTGTTGGCATTCCAACATCCAAATATGATAGTATTAGAAGGTAGAGGTTTTAGGAAGTGCTTACTTAGGCTGTGAAGGTGGAACTCTCATGACTGAAATACTTTTTTATTAAAGGGGCTCCACAGAGATTCATATCTTTGTCCACCATATGGAGACACAATGTGAAGGTGTCAACTGTAAACCAGAAACTGGGCCCTTACCAAAATGTGGCTATGCTGCCCCAGTGATCTTGGACCTCCAGAACAATAAGAAATAAATGTCTGGGTTTTTTTTTTTTTTTTTTTTTTTTTTTTATAAGCTACCTGACACAAAGAGGTTGGGGGAGAGAAAAGAATATACCCTATCAAATGGAAAATAAATCCAAGAAAAAAAGATTACAAAATGTGGGAAAATATAGGAATACAAGGGAAAACAACAGGCTTAAGAGGAATGGCTCTTGATCATGACAGAGTTCCAAGTTAATAGAAAAATGGTGTCAAGAAAAGACTAGATGTGTTGCTGTTGTTTTCAATTAATAGAATGTGTCACCCTCTCAATGTCTTCTCTTTCTCTCCTCTAATAATATGTTTTATTCGGCACATGAGGGAGAAGGAAAAATGTACGTTACCAGCTTTCTTGGTAACTGATTGTGGTCAAACAATTGTTTGGCCAAAATTGACAAAGAAGTGATACAAATAGTAGTAAAGAATTTTACCGTGCTTATTAGTTTACTGTGTCAGGTACTAATCCAAGTGACTTATAATTGGTACCTCATTTAATTCACACAGCATCCACATAAGATAGGTGCTATTTTTATTTAAAATTTGTATAGTAGAGGAGCTTTAGCACCTTGCACAAGTTAATACTGAATTATTAAATTATATGTACAACTTCTTGGTGCTACTTGTCAAAGGCAAGGTTTCTACCTTCCCCTTCCTCACTCTTCCCTTCCCATTGGATGGAATGTACATATTATGCTTATAGCTAGCATATGTCTCTAACTACAAACTTAAGGGCCAAGATAGAAGAGGATCAAGGGAAAAAGAACCTGAGTTTCTAAAACATCAAAGTGGTATATTGGTCATTGTTTGTTTAAGAGTAGACTATTAAAGAAAAATAAGTTCTTTTTAAAAATCTCTGTTATTTTGATCCTTGTTACAACAGCTAAACTTACATTATAACTAGAATGATATTTTAAAGAAACTGGATATTAGTAATATGAAAATAACATGAGATTCTTCTATAAACAACAACAAAAAGCAATTAGAAATTTCAGTAAAAATGTTCAAGAACCATGGTGAACATAAAAAGCAAACTAAAAAAGACACTGAATTTTAACAATATATGGACTTTGAGGGGAGAAGAAGGTCTGTCCTTGACATTTGGAGACTATTCCTATTTGCTTTAAAAAGGACATTTGAATGAGAAGAGATTATGTTTATTTCTCTACACATTCAGTCACATTAGCTGTGTCAATATACACAGTATGTTCATAACAGCTCTATTTCTTATTTTTAACATCTAGACTGAACTTAAAAACAAAGCATGACACTAAAGTGTTACATCTTCTTGTATATAAAAGTGATATAGATTTGTCAATGTAAAAGCAAAAGAAAAAAGCTAGAATTTGACAACTAAAGGAGAATAGTAGGGACAGAGAAGTTTAGAGTGCAACTTTCTCCATGTTACTTAAGAAGTCAAGATATACTGCTTGTAATTGATTTAACAAGAGAAAAAGGCATATATTTTACTTAAAAGATTAAAGTAATTAATAGGGCAAGTTAGGAAAATCTAAGAGAGACATTTAAGAAGGAGAAATCAGATTTATTTATAATTCTCTTTTTTCATAGTGGAGAGTTAAAACTCAAAATTTACAAATCAAAATATAAAGTTAGTATATATAATATAACATGATGCTGGGAAGCAACAGATAAACCAATAAACTGAGAAAGTTAATTGTTACCTCTGTTTAGTGTCTCTGGGAATGATGGTAACATAAAGCTTTTGTAATATTTATTTTTATCATGCACACGTATTATAATAAAATAACTTGTGTGGTGGTCATCTCATGTTTCCAGTGGTTCTAGTTAGTATGATGTTTCTGAGAACCTAAATGCATTGTATTTACTTGGGATCTGTTTTCATTATTTGGAAAAATTATAAAATTACCCTCTCAATCTTTCAGTTAACAGAAACCAAATACAATGACTAAACCCTTCCCCTACATCCCCCCTCTTCCCCACCCTGATAGTCACCATCATTCTGATCCATTTTTCCCATGTCTCTGGTTCTGTTCTGCTCATCTGTTTTTGTTCATTAGTCTCCTATATTAAGTGAGATCATATGGCATTTGTCTTATTTCACTAAGCATGACACTCTCCAGCTCTATCCATGCTATTGCAAATGGTAGGAGTTCCCTCTTTCTTTTGCTGCATAGTGTTCCATTGTGCCAGGGAATTGTGCAGGGCAGGAGAGAGCAATGGGGGAAAGATGAAACAATTGGAATATAACCATAATAAATAAAATTTAAAAAAGAATACTGCAGCTTTTATCTATAATATTTCCCCTGAATTCCAAATACCTTACCTCTACTTTTCTCTCCTCCTTATAAAAAAGATCAGTTTAAAATGGACTTTAAAATGATCTGTTAATGTACATAACTTGTCATCTTCTCAGATCATCTGCCATCTGAATAAAGCACCCATAAAGATTCAATCTCTGTCTCTGTTTATTAGTTCTGGTACTGACAGGCAGCACAAATGCCAACTTTTCCAGTTTCAATAATAATTAAATATCATTGATATCTCTATAGTTGACAATGATGAAGTATACCCCTGTAGCCCATGTATAACATTTATAAAATGGCTTAGTTTAGACAATGTTGAAATTTAAGGGACGATGGTATGAAATTTAAAGTAAACAGTGTCAATTCTTTCTATATTTTAGGAGATAATTTTCAGGTTAGCCTAAACTATTTTCATGATATGTTTTTAAAACTTTTATTAAAAATAATTTATGGGGATGGTTTGAAGAGTAAAGAGAGAGAATAAAAAAGAAAAAAGACTCATGGACATGTACAATAGGGGTTGACTGCGGGAGGTTGGAGCATGGATGGAGCTAGAAGAGGGTATGAGGGATAAATGGTAATGGAAAAATACAATAAAAATAAACTACAAAAATAATGTGCCCATGAAAACACACATGTATGCTAAACATATAGCTTAATAAATTTCATTCAATATTTTAAAGGTAAGTCATAAGATATATTTGTTGACTTTCACAAGGTTAGGGAGTTTTCTACTGAAAAAAAGAAATTAGAATAAAGTTCAGATTATTAAAAACCCAAGTAATTTCACCATGTTACAAAAAAGGCCTAAATAGTGTATTATATACAAATATCATTAAAACATGATTTGACAAATCATTATATACTGTGAAAAACTGAGCTTTTAAAATAATAAGTAACACTATCGAATTTTACGTTAAAAATGAGGGCTCATTTTCTGGTTGAAGTAGGGGTGGTTCAGTATGTGACTGAATTATAATCTCTTCTATTTGCTAACTTTTTAATTTAATGATGTTGCAAGTAAAAAAAAAATGAACAAGTTTCAAAACGTTTTCAAAATAGCTATTTTTTCAATGTCATAAAACTGAAAGAGAATGGAAAAGAAAAACTGTAGGTGATACCAGGGATAGAGAGTTTGCAATCATCAGTCTGGGAAAGGCAACAGGAGAGGTGGATACAGTTCTCAAAATCTTAGTAAAATTGTCATTTATTTTCTCCTGCTAGCACAAAAAGTTTATTTTCAATAAGCATATATGATAAAGCAGAATTAAAACAGGTAAGTTAAAAAATTGTTCTTTAGTGGATTAGAAAAACAAAGAAAATTAACATTTGCATTTTAAGCTTATAAATTGAGGAAAATATTGAGATATGTAGAAACGAGTAAAATTTTTACAAATGCTTAGAAAAGTCATTAAAATATAAAAATATTAAAGAAAATATTTTCCTGTAAATTATAGTTTTCTTTACATTTTCTGAGATATATTATACAAGTGTACTGATTTGTGCCTAGGTTCTCAATAGCTATAACTCTTAATGCCAAAGACCTCTTTCCTCAGAAAATTTATCTTCAAGTTCTATATTTATGAGGCAACACGTATCAAAGCTTTCAGCAATGTGGATTCCCTCTGGCTTAACTAACATTTTATTGCTATTTGTATATTTTCTAATTATCAGTTAAGTCATAATTGGTAGTAATTAGTACACATTTCCATAACATGATGTCCCTGACAGTAGAAAATGTCTACATTTATGCAGGTTTCAGTTATGTGAAAGTTGAAAGAATTCACTTAAAAGAAAGGAAGAAGCTTTTAAAAATGTAGTGATTTGTGACAACCTTATTTGTCATATTTTTTAAAACTTTGATGTCTTGATTCCTTAGTTATAAAAATAACATCTTAAAATTGAATTTTTATGTCCTCAGTCTTGGAAGCTGCTCACATTTTGCTTGTTTCAGAGAAACTATGTAATTTTTTATAATATTGGTTTCAATTCACATAAATTATGTGTTCACTGAAGGAACTGATTAATATTTACTTCTATTACCTTGCTGTGATTCTCTAATAAACCCAATATTTTAGAACTATAATTACATTCAAATGTGATTTAAATGAGTTATCTGAGTGCAGCTTTTATTTTTTCCATTAGGGACAATAAAATACAATGAAGTGTTCAATAATAGTGTACTAGTGCTATTGTGTTTGTTTGGTTTTAACAGTCTGCCTCATTATGATTTTATGTACCATGATATTTACAAATATCAGAAAGGGTATTGATAATTATCTTAAATATTTTCTTTTAAGATACAGTAAAATCACCACTTTTAAAGAAAAATAAAATACAAAATACTAAACCACAACAGAAAGCCAAATACTAAAATAAACTTCAAAGGTTAGAAATGATGATGGGGCATCTCTTATGGTTTTTATAACGTGACATTTGAGAGTAAATGTGCACTTTCTTTTCACATATTTAGGCATCTTTCAGAATTCTTGAAAACATCCCACTGCTGCCAGAATAAATATTCTAATGTATTTTATTTTATACATTTATCCACCTGTTCATTCATTTATTTCTTCATTTACCCCCTGATCCTCTTGTTCTATATCACTTCCTATTTATTTTGCTCTGGGCATTATCTTTCACTAGATATATAAAGGAAAAAAGAGGTTACTTATTTCAAAGTTACTTCAGTAAGAAAAGCTGTGAAGAAGTAATTTTATGCAAATCACACTCTCTGGTCATCATAAGACATAAAGTAGCTGCATCACTCATATTAGTTGCATATTACACCTTTCATGTTAATTTTCAATATGCTTACACAATAAGGTCCTCTGGCTTTGTAGGGATGAGATCTTCCTGTCTTTATATCATAACCCTCCCTACTCTATAGAGTTTGCTTATTTGTTTCTCCACCTGATATACCCTGTATCACAGCTGAAATCTTATTATTTTTTCAAGCCCTTTTTTCTAATTTCACTTATACTGGGCATTCTTAGCTATCTCTTTTACTTGATCTCACTCTCAGTAACTCGCTGTTTAGAAATTAGATATTCTCTAATGATACAGACAGTTAGACTCTGAGATTTTCTATTTTATTATTCATTTCCTAAACAATGTCTCATAACTTGAGTTTTTCACAAAATTTATTCTACTCTTTGACCTTGCCTAATATTAAGAAAGGAATATAGGCTTTAATGGAGGCTTTATAATGTTTGGTTTGACCAGAAGTTGAAATAAAGGATAATGAGTTACCTGTAAGTATAATTACTCTGCTGGCTTCTTTCTCTATCTATAGAGAACAACTTCTACAAAGCAACTGCCCCTACTATTAAACACTAACTTCAAATTAAAAAGCTTGAGAAGGCAAAACAATTTTAGGCTGTAGTTTAAATATGTCATTCTGTTCCATATCTTGTTCTAATCATAAGAGTTCTCAAATTTATGACTTCTTTTGTGACTGTGGTAAATGGAAAAAATTATTCAAAAAATCAACTGGGATAAATAGAAGATGTAGTAAGTCCTGCATGTAAAAAGAACTTACTTTCCTACACTATTATTAAAGTTTGAAAGAACTAGAGAATACTAAGTACATCAATGGAAAAAACTCAATATGCATGTATATGTTCTCAACAGAACAGAAAGTTATCAAATTATAAATTCAATAGACAAATATTGAAATACGCCAGAGATATACTGTACTCAGAAAATGTATTGAAAGTCGAAGTAGTAAAAATTGACAGTACAATGTAAACTATGTTTCTTAATGTTCCATGTTCGATCTTTCATAATTATGTAGATTCTGTTGGGGTGTGTGTGTGTGTGTATGGGTGGGTGTGTGTACAAAAGAAAGAGAGAAAGATGGATTTTGCATAATTTATTTTCTAATTAGACTTGATGTCAACCCAAATTTTAGGATGAATTTAACTTTCTTCATTTCTATGGCAAATAAAACAATTACCATGATTGTCTAAAATATGATCATTCATTTATTTTCCACTTTTTCTTCATTCACTTGAAGCTTAAATTCAAACTAGGTATCATTTTAAAGCTCAGAATGGTAAAGCTAAATTGCCAACCAACTCAGTATGATGTTTCAGTACATCTGGAAAATTTAATTAATGCAAAAGAATTTTAAAAGAGATTCCCTTTGTATCCAATAACATTATTATTTTATCATTTTAATATAGTATTTTATTGAGGTGGTATAGCAACTGGTTTAAATTTTCAACATATACCTACCAATTTTCTACAGTAACAAGAGAGAAATATACAATGGACTATTTTAGCTCATCATTATTATTTAGTTAAGTGTATCAGTTAAACTTATATTTAGTTAATTTTTGAATAACTAAATATTTTCTAATTTTATTCTGCAATTTATTTAATAGTTCATAAAGACTGTATATATAAATTTCTCAAGTCTGAAAGGAAACATCTGTGTTCCTTGGTTATGATTTGTATACATATTGGAAACAAAAATATTTTCAAGGTTCTATGACTAAAAGAAGTAAAATACAAAGAAAAAAACAAATAGAAATAAATGATAAATATATCAATATTAAGTATTTATCAAGAACATTATTATTCTTAAAAGTACATATTAAAACATCTTAACAAAAGGAGGGCTAATTTCTTACTATAGAATAATTGTACTTTTTTCATTCTCTGTTACATTATTGGCAAGTTAGTTTCAAGTACAAACTATATAACGTATGTATGATCATTCCATGAAAACTATTGTTATAATTTCAAATGTTTGAAATGACAGAGTTGAAAGAGTAGTGCACACACTTTAGTAATTTACTTACTTAGATTAATTTTTAATATTCTATCACATTTTTATCTCCACCTGTGTAAATATAATTCTTTTCTTGTTCAACTACTTAAAAGAAATTATGGACATCTGAAACTTCATCCCTAAATACTTCATCATGTGTCCCTTTAGAAAAATGACATTTCATATATGATTGCAGTAATAGTATCATATTTAACATTTATTTAATAAAATAAATTATATAATCTTATAGTTACGAAATTAGAGAAACAAAAGAGATTGTACCATTTCATGGAAAAGGAAGAATTAAATTTATATAAAATCTAATTACAGCTCAAATGTTTATATTGCTGACAATTATTTTGATAAATAACATCAATATTTTAGGTTTTATTTTTTAAGCATTAGATATGTTTAATTTATTATCTGTAAAGTAAGCACCATAAATAGGGACAGGTTAAGACATTCAGAGGCCTTGAAAAACCAAAGGGATCAGCCAAAATGGTTGTATTTTAATAGAAATATTACGAATCTTAAGGGTATCAAAATTGTATAATTCTTGTAAATGTATGTGTATTTGAATAAATGCCAATGAGCAATTTGAAACCATATTTTTATTTAGTTCATGCATATCATAATTTCAATTATATTATTTTTATAATGTTTCCAAATAATTTTAGGATTCCCCATCTTATAAAGATATTCACTATATTTTATCTCTAGAGAAATAGAATAGATAACTTAATTTTATAATCTGTGACTCAAAGAATTATGAATTAATTTTAAAATGACTTTGCCTGAAATGTGTTTGAAATAATATTACTAAAATCAAATGGCATTTAATATATATGAATTGGACAGATATAATATAATACTGTTTTATATTTCTAATAATCCAGGTCTGTATAGTGCCAAGTTCATTGTGGTAAAACTTTTAAAAATCACCCATGGTAATAAATCTCATAGGTTTTAAGATTTAACAGAATTATGTTTTAATATAATTTCTTAAACTGGAAGCTTTCCACTGAAATCTATTAGCCTGTCATGCTAATGCAGTGTACATTTCTGAGATATTTGAACTTTTGAGTAGCATTTTTTTCTCTAGATGATTTAGCTTATTCTTTTCACAAACCACATTTTTGACAAGTCTTTGATTAATCATACTAATGTACAATCAGATGTATAACTTATTGACATAAGTGCATTTGCGCCTACACCATTACTTCAAATACCTAAATTAAATATGAAAGGTTTTACATTTTACCATATAGACTCAAACATGGTATAAATATATAACTTAAATATATACATATATATTATAATTATAATATATCTATTATATATTAGATATATTAGAGTCCTAATTCGCAATACCTCGAAATGTGACCTTGTTTGGTGACAGAATACTTACAGATATAATCAATTTTAAATGAGATACTTAGTATGAGTCTTAATCTAACATGACTGATGTTTTCATTAAAAAGGGAGATTTGAATAGAAAAATGATCCTTAGAGGAAAAACTATCTAAAAAGATACAGAGATGTTAGCCATCTCCAAAGTAAGAAGAGATACCTGGAACAGATCACACCTTCTCACTCTCCAAAAAATCCAGTGCTACCACAACCTTGATTTTGGACTTCTAGCTTCCACAGTGGTGAGAAAATAAGTATCTGTTCTTTATGCCACACTTTTTCTGGAACTCTGTACGGCATATATAGCAAACTAACACTAAAACTTAAAAATAAATAGCAAATGTTCCCTTTTTATAATATTTGAATTTTAAGTCAACACATAGGAAGTACTACAGGTGTTTTTCAATAATTATAAATGTATATCAAATTAATTTCAATAAAACTTGATTATACCATAAGATGTTAAACATAAGTTAAACATAAAGAACATACCATAAGTTAAACATAAAGAACATGGTGGGGGCAGAGGAATCCAGCAAAAAAAGAAAAAAAAAAAAGAGAAAGAAGTCAGGACATGGACAACATGGTTATGATTTCGAGGGAACAGGGAAGGGAATGGGCAGCAACATAAGAGGGTATGGGGGTATGAATGGTAATGGAAAAAATAAAAGAAAAACAATGTTAAAAATAAATAAAACACATGTTTTATATGTAAACATGGCTTGAGTTACTTTATTTAGGGTGACAAAATGATACCCTGAGGGCAGTATTTATACTTGGTACAAAGTAGTGTTTCCTTAATGTTTTTCCCCCTAGATTACTTACTTTTAAAATTAGTTGCTATTCATTGGGTCATTATGAAAACACCGTCAAGATTTACTAGGTTAATTAAAATGTATTAAGTGGTTAAAATTTTATAAAACACTAGGTTTTCTTCTTTGATATATTCAGACACACTTTTTTTCAAGAATAATCAACCTTACTTATAAAAGAAATAAAATCACTTTCATAAATATAGGTACATTTTGTTTTCCTAGGAAAAATACTTTTCTTAGGATGTGTTTAAGGAGTACATATAGCTTCCCACAAGAGGCAAAAGTAGGTTTATAGTTATACTACAATAATAAAATTATGAATAATACAAGAATACATTCTGGATTTTGGGTGCTCACAATTGTAAACCTACTTTTGCCAATCCTGTGTTTATCTTACATCTTATTGAGTGATAAAATACAATATGGTATCTGAATAGGGGTGGAGCTAAAGGGTCAAATATTAAAATGTTTTTATTTTTAAACTTTAAATTGTATATTTATGAATATTACAGATGAAAAGAATCCTAACCAAGTTATAGTAGTAGTACAATGATAATAAGGAGGCTTAACATGCTTTAAAAATTAAATACCAATTTTTTTCATAGTGTCTTTTAGCTTCTCCTTCATTGCTGGCAATTAAGTCTACTTAGTTGGTCTAGTTACAATGTATTACTATAGCTTAGTGAGCAAATCAAAGGCAAGGTAAATTTTCTAAATATAATTGCAATGTAATCATTTATATCTCATACAGTTAAAAGCTCTCCACTTGCAAGAATTGTCATAAATGATCTGTCATGAGAGCCAATTTTTAATATGTAAATATTTTAGTTGAGTTTTTGAATGACCATAATTTTGAAATAACATAAAATAATGGGTTCAAGAAATGTACCATATTCTAATAGCATTCAAATTAAAATGTAAATATATATTATTACAATAATTTTTGAAAAAAATGAAGCTGCTTAATTATCCTTTCATGAGAAATTTCATTTCTCATAGGAATCACTTAAACTGCTGGGTCTTAGAGATATCAGCTAATTTCAGACTTTTATTTTTTTATTAGAACAGCCATAAGAAAACCAAATCTTAGCTTTAGCTGATGGCTCAGTGGAAAGGCTCTAGCCTAAATACCCAAAGGTCACTGGTTCGATTCCCAGCCAGGGCACATAACCAGGTTGCAAACCAGGTCTCCAGCCAATTCTGTGGCTGGAGAAAGGCAACCTTACATTGATGTTTCTCTCCCTTTCTGTCTTCCTCCATTCCCCTTTCTCTGGAAAATAACAAAATCTTATTAAAAAAAAAAAAGAAGAAGAAGAAAACCAAATCTTATATATTATTTAATAATACATTATTCTTTAATACTTATGTAATAATCATTGGCCTAGTTGACAATAAGCAGAATTACGGAATAAATATATTTATTTTAGTTTTTTTTTTTTAAACACAGTTTTGAGATGTGGAAGTCATAAAGACTGTCTAGATCATCAAGTGCAAACAACAAAGATGAAAAGAGGAAAAGTTATCAATAACAAATTCATTAATTTGAAGCCAGACTCTTTATACAGTTCCATAATATATTTGCTGAAACACACTTCCATTTGAATACACAGGAAATTTTCAGTTATCCAAAATGGAGAATAACATGTTTTCTCTTTTTAAATCAAAGTGGCTTATTATTTTAGACTTACAGCCACAGAGGAAAAAATACCAAGGAATAAATGAAGCTTACGTTTCAGAATCTCTTATGTGGATAGTGTGAGGTTTGCTTACAGTTGTAGAATGTTCTAGACTGGAAAGTTAGTTGCACTCAGACAGTATTTCTAGTCAAGCATTTTAGTAGATTTTAATAATGTACTGTGGTTTTCACTTCTGATTTTAAATAAAGATTTTACTTTAATACCAAAATGTTATTGTTATAATTTTATATTCTTTATCCTTAAAAAGGTCTTCCCAAAATATATAAAATCCCACTAGCCTAGACTTATCCCAGATTATCTGTTGTCCCCATATTTTAAAAATAATTTGAAATATATATATTTTAATATTTTATTTATTATTGTTAGAGAGAGGGGTGGGAGAAAGGGCGAGAGACATCAATGTATGGTTGCCTTTCACCTGCCTCCAGCTACAGACCTGGCTGGAGACCTGGCTTGCAACCTGGTTATGTTCCCTGGCTGGGGAATTGAACCAGTGACATTTGAGTTTGCAGGCCAGTGCCTTGTCCACTAAGCTACCAGCCAGGGTGAAAAATATTTTAATACTCATGACTCAAGTAGCAACAAAATTTAATTCTCTATAATTATTCATGAACTATTTTGAACCTTTACATAACACTTGGTCATCATTGTGAACATATATGCATTGATGTAAATATACTGAAAATATAAAAGATATGAAATGTGACTTGTGATTAATTCATATAGTTTATAAATTTAAAAATAAATGAAAAAAACATTTCATGGATATAAAATGGAAACAAAATTATTAAGTGCTGTAGTTATAATAAAAGAAAATTTATATATGATGGGTGAGCAATAATAATACAATTTGCAATAATTATACTAAGAATTCTATTTACATAAAATTGCACTGTAACTTGTCATTGAAAGTGACATAATTACATATTTCAATGGTTATTACTAACCAAAAGATTAAACAATAATGATGGATGTACAGTGCTCAAAATGCATTACTTGGACTACACTGGAACGCATGTTAAAAAAATAGCAAATTTGTCATTTTCTTAATAGATTAGGACATCAGACTCCTTAAGGAGTAAATAATCTTTTTCCTACTTTTCTGAATCTGTAATTAATAAAGTATAGATTTCAAGAGTCAACAAACATTGTGGTATATGTAATATATTTAACTACAGGCACTTCAATCAATTATAATTTATTTTTATTCATCCTCAGATGTCAAATATAAATAGGCTAGCCATTTAGTGGGCCAGTTGTTAAATAATGAAAAGTTCACATTTCATGTGTGCCTGTGCCCATCTAATGCCCCATGTGCTTGTGTCCACTTTTTCACGTATTCAGATACCTAGTGATCATGAAATTTCTCTCTAGTTAACATTTAAGTAAAGAAAAGAGGGCAGAATCATGATTGCATTATAGTGTGCTTATTTTTCATTTTCATTTGCCAAGGAAATTCCTTTGATTATAATAGTAATACATTTTAAAGCATTCTGTGGCATAATTCTTGTAATTTTTATTCCAGGATCTTTGGTTCAGCAAGATACTATTGCAGCAATAGTATGCAAAGACAATATATGTGAATTGCTCATGAGTTAGAGATAAATTATCATCCTGTATTTTTATGTGGCAGCCACTCTTCCTTCTATCTTACTGGGAAAGCCCAAATTTGTTCATTTGCATTTCACACATGATTCATGAATAAACTCTCATTATTTAAGTCAACTTTGGCAGTTCTATTTTTGAAGGTAACAGATTTAGGGATAGGAATGTTATCAATTTCTGTCCAATGAAATGTGATGTGATGAAAGTCTGCTACAGGGTGGTATGCTTCCTTAAAAGTTCCTATTTCTCTATTAAAAATGAGGAACAAACATTTTATCTTCCCCCTGAAAGTGTAAGGTCTTGTCTGTGGCATCTTGCAACCACAAAGTAAGATACCCTGAACATCAAAACTATACATTGAGTACCCGACCCTGGATAAATGAAAAGCAGTCTTGAAAATGGTGCGGTATTGACAACATTCTTAATTAATAAACTAAATATAAATATCTTAGGACATTTTGTTGTACATAACAATAAGTGTTGCCATTATTTAAACTATTTTAATTTGCACTTTCTGCTACATGGTACATGCAGGTGAATGCTATTTATTAAAATATCTCTTAGGTATACCCAAATGTGTTTGTGTACATGTATGTACTGTTCACATACTATGCCACATGCCTTCTGTTTTCTCTACAGATTCATTCTTCATATTTCTTCATGTATTTCTACAGAACTAAAAATTTCCAGAGGAAACAATCAAAATCTAATCATAAAGCAGATGTGTTTCATATATACAACGGAATATTACTCATCCATGAGAAAAGATGAAACACTGCCATTTGTAGCAACTTGGGTGGATCTGGAGAATATGCTAAACAAAATAAATCAAATGGAAAAAGTTAAGCACCATATACTTTCATTCAGATGTGGGATGTGAAACAGAAAGAGGCAAATGAACAAACAAAATGAATGAACACAAACATATAGACTCAGATAACAGTGTGATAGTTACTGGAGGGAAAGGGGGTGAGGAAAGTACAGGGTAAAGTGGGTCAAATATATGGTAATATGAGACTTGAGCTTAGGTGGTAAACACACAATGCAATATACATATGTTTTGTTATAGAATTGTGCACTTGAAACCTATATACTGTTACTAACCAAAGTCACCCCCAGAAATTCAATAATATATTAAAAATACAGGGAGAGGAGAAAGTAGGCTAAGAGTTGTTTGTATGGAAAATAACAAAATAATTAATGAATACTAATATAAGGATAAACTATGTTTTGCATATCTACAACTGTAAATATCTTTTGCCCTACCCTGAATGGAAAAATATTTCTTTTTAAGTAAGAAAAAATGCATAGTTTGTTTTGTGACACTTTTTTGAACTAAGAATAGCTAAAGATTTATTCAACAAACTGATTTTATTAGTATGCTAACTCAAGATATTATTTTGTTTTTTATTTCATTTTCTCTTTAGCCTTAAAATAAAATAATCCATATATAGGGTTTAGTTATATAATTATGCTTATTTCAGAATAACTTAAAAATTCTCAAAAAAAGTTGTATTTCTTTTTAATTCCTCATGTTAACCCTGGATTAATATTCCCTTAATCACTGTAAAAATATTGTGATTATCTTTTAAAATTGTAAATTATTTTCCTTGTGGCTCTAGTATCAAAATAACAATCCTCATTTTTTATTATCAAGATTTCTACAATTTGAATTCACCCAACTTAGTGAATCTACTTATACAATATTAGATTTTTTCTTAGAGGATAAACCCTAGATAGTATCTAAAACAATGTGAAAATTAATTCTATAGCACTCATTGTCTAAAAATCATTTACCTTTGGTTTAAATACTTTCAGTAATAGGACATTATTTTGTTATTATTATGTTATTTCTAATGTCTGTATCTATGTGAACTGTTTTTTATTTTGCTAGACCCAAATTATTTATTTGTAATTACTATCTGGTTATTTTTGACTCTGCTCTATGCCATCAGGTATAATAAACCAGCTTTATTCACAAATGACAGCCCATTACATATTAACAGGTAAGTTTATATTTATTTTTCATCTTTCTTTTCCAAAAATTTATATCTAAAATTAATGTATAGAAGCAACAGGCAAATATAATCTTTAAAACATTATTCATAAGCTTTATTTCTCATTTTGTATTCATTCCTCATATAGCAGAATTTCTAGACCTACATCACTATTCTTTGTACACAATATAGAAATTTACATTTTCTGTGTAAGGCTTCAAATACAAAAATTGAAAGAAATGCCATACATTGACAAATGACAATCCAAGTGTCTCAGACCAGTTTTCACTTTCTATCTCGGAAAGCTCATTTATGTTTTCTTTTCAAATTAGAAAGGCTTTTCTTTCCTTATTAATCAAGTATATTCTCTATATCCTTAAACACTGAACTCAAGTCATATTTCCTATGTTAACACTTTTATTTACTACATGTATATGAAAATATTCTTTTTATGAAGACCTACTGTTCTTAAGTCTCAATTACAGAATTTTTACTATCTGCATTCAATACTTCTTTCTTAATGCTATCTTTTCTCTCCTCTCTTTCCCATTTTTCCTCTCTCTCTCTCCCTTTCCCCTTCTCCTTACTGCTATCTTTGCTATCCTAACCTGTATCTTTCTTCCCCTGTTGGAAAAATTTTTGATGAAAGAAAGTAACCTCATGCTTCATTTACCACCCCATTTGTAATGATATGGCCCTGGCTCTCAAATGAATGCTAAAAACATCAGTAATTATAGTAATGACTAAAACTATTTACAATTATGGGCCAAAGAAAGTGTGATTCAGAAACAGGAAACTGGGAAAGAAAACATTTCTTCAAGGTCCTAGTCTATTAGTGCTAAAACTCTGACATTGAAGAAATTCATTTATTAAACTAAAAAAAAAAAAATACCTAATGCTTTGGAGCAGTGATTAAACTCCAGGGTCTCTACAAACTCGAAGGTAAGACCTTTCTTCCTGACCTAAAAGTAGGGCAATCGATAAAGATGATGACTAGGGACAAAGATCACTAGGCTTAAGCACCCTTTCACATGTAGGTCATCATTTATGCAAAGAGGCCTCCTATAATTTGCTAGATGGACCCAGTTAACTCTGTCTTAAAGTATAGGTGAAGAGCCAATTTTCATAACCATGGAGAAAAAATCAATTTATATTCATAGAATAGGATCAGCTAATAAAGTATTTTGTGCCTGGTAGATGTCATGAATTGAATACTCTGTTGCATGTATCTCATTAAGTGCCACCACCTCAAATGTCACTTAAGTAAGTAGTGATATTGGAAATCCTCCAAAGTGTAAAATAGCTGTAGGTGGCACATAGGCTGAGTCTGGAAAATGCAAACGTCTTTGCTAAATCTGCAAAAATGAGCATGCATTTGATCTAATTTTAAAGATGTTCTATACCTATGTTTTAGGTGTAGATCTCCTAAACAAAATAAGAAGTTGAAATGCTTATGTAAGAGAACTCTTCCTTTAAATTTTGAAATATTTTTCACTTTTATAAAATTCATACTATTTTCAGAATTTCAGTCTGTAAGGCATGGATGAAAGTTTTAGTTTCACTGGAAGAATAAAGAATGTAAAAATAATTATCCATATTCAGTTCCAGATTATTATAGGAATACTAATGGACATTAATACAAAAATTATGAAACTTGAGAATAGTAAAAGACATATGAATAAAATAAATCCCAACACACAAACAATAAGAAATGTACCATCAATAACACTCAATGGGTGAACTATTGAAGGGAAGAAGAAAAATGAATCCAGATAAAAGTAAAAACAATGATAAGCAAAGAAATGAACAAATGAAATGTTATTGTTGGCTTATATCTATATATACAAGAAATAATTGTGGTAATACATTTTGTGTCCTAGAACAAGGATGTCAGATAATGTTGGGTGACCATTAGTTTATCAATATGGAAGCAAAAGTGGCTGAATAGTGTTGACTCTCTGTCCTGCATAATAAGAAATATAATGTTAGCCAAGGATTCTGGGATCCCCCCAACCCCCTGAAAAAGATAGACCAAAAAGATGTGTGTCCAATCTGCCAAATAGAAGGTTCTATATATTCCAAAGAGTTGATCCATTTCACTAGAAAGGAATAAATTGGGCCATTGGAAAGCTGTAAAAGTGCATGTTATTTGTAAATTGATTTTGGATTTTTCTACCATAATAATGATATATTATTTTCTCACTTTCTTTGGCTTTTATTCTCAAAGTTTATCTAAGTTTCACTTTTGTGTCATAGTTTCTTTCTTTTTCAAAGGACCTATAAAGATCAGATTTCAAAACCCACAATTGCATTTGTTGAGGAAACGTGGTTGAGGTCATTGAACATTATGCCATTCATTGTCACTGATGTATAACCCACAAGATTTTTTAAAAAGTCCCTAGAGGAACTCAATGTTTGTATGCTGTAAGAAGAAAATTGCATTACTATTTTTTAAATAAACTTTTTCATTAAATGGTCAGTGGGCTAAAATTCAAATATGCAGCTCAGCCAGGGGCATCCTAATCCAACTCCTTCTTTTCAGGTGTGAAATTTCTACTAATCTGTACTTTATGCTTCCTTCTACTCTTCATTATTTTTATTTTTTTAAGTAACTTTCTTTTTTAAAGATTTTATTCATTAGTTTTAGAGAGAAGGGCAGGGAGGGAGGAAGAAAGGGGGAGAAACATCAATGTATGGTTGCCTTTCACCTGCCTCCAGCTATGGACCTGGCTGGAGACCTGGTTTGCAACCTGGTTATTTGCCCTGGCTGGGAATCAAACCAGCGACTTTTGGGTTGGCAGGCCAGCACCAATCCACTGAGCCACACCAACCAGGACATTCATTCTTGTAAAACATTTATTTTCTCTCTATATAAACTCTTCAAATCATTTGTGGCATAAACGTGGGTTAGCGATTGGTTTATTTTCTTTCAAGTTTCACTGAAGAGAGTAGGAGGTGATTGAAATCCCCAGCACAAACCGGGAGTTGTGAGGAGGAAAAGCTTGGGATTTTAGGCAGCAGCTTCATGGTGAAATTTTGCAGGTGCCACAGTGGGTTACTTGCTGCAGCTACTTCTACGTGAATCAAGCCAAGAACGTGGATGCAGTCAAGAATATGAGTCATCCCGTAAGTGATGTCAGATACAATCTACTAATAGCAACTCATACTAAATAGTTTTAACTGACGTATGTTTTATCTCTCCTGAATGAGTGCTCCATCTCAACTTAATTCCATTTATTGTAGCCAGGAAACTCTGTACCAAATTTTTGTTGCTGTTTCTTTCTTGTGTGTCTCCTCTCAGCTGGTCTTTTTCAGTGTCTCACTTCCGGTTTGTTTCCGGTTCCATCACCACATCTGCAAGCACAAACCTTGTGCTTCTCCACCAGGTTAGTGTGGCAGCTCCCTCACATGTCTTCTGATCAGATCTCTGCCGGCTCAGCTTCACTCTATATGTTGTTTCCAGACTCATCTTTTTAAAGAGCAGCTCTCAACAATGTCTAGGTAACTCAAAGGTGACCTGCTATTTCCACAACACATGATCTTTCCATTTCTCGTATAAATGTTTTGTTACTGTTTTTCAAATACATTGAGCCTGCTTCTGACCCATCTCATCTCAGATACTTGCACATTTTCTTTCACCCCCAGGAAGACTATTATTTCAGAAACCAACATGGCTCAGTCCCTCACATTGCTTCAGATATGATTTTAAATGTGTTCATTTTCTTTCCCTGAAAGGACTTCCTGACCACCATACGCACATCAGTATAACCTCCCTGACACTCCTATGCTTTCCTGCCAGAAAACACTTGCCATTAACCAACAGGTTAAATATTTTGTATTTGCTCATTTTTGTGTTCACTAAACAGATATTATCAATGTTCTTGTTTCCAGACTTACATCTTTCTGTCTCTAGCCCTATCATTTTTTTATTTTTTCTGTGGGTGGGGGAAATATTGCAGATTCTCCCTCTATTTATTAAAAAAAGCCCTGTATTTTCTTACTTCTACACCTTTGTCATATTTTACTTTACTTATTGGTGTCTTCTCTAGACATTACAACTTATTGGAATTATTTTTATTCTTCAAGTCAACTTTCTTAATAAAACTTTTCCTGATTCTTCTCACCAGTGTGAGCACACATTCTCATAATATTCAAAATTATAAGATGTATCACTTACTGTTTTATAGTAATTTCTGACCTTTTTAATGCCTTTTAGTAGATTATAAATTCCTTGGCAACAATGCAGAGCACTAAATTTGGTTATAATTCTTGAAGCTTCTATGACAAATTATAGTATTAAAATGATTTTAAAATATTTAGTCAGTAAGTTATAAAGACTGTAGCTGTTCAATTTGCAATGTTATTTTAAGCACTATTGGAATATATTAAATTGATACTTCAATGTTAACCTGAGGATGTTTTAAGAATTGATTATTCAACAATTTATTAAATACTTAACTAATTTGCATTGAATCTCAAGCAGACATTGTAAGAAAAAATATATGTATATACTCACAACCTTGTGGTAGGCAAAAGAATGTCATTCCAAATATGTCCAGGGTCTAATTTCTGAAACTTTTGAGTTTGGTATGTTATATGGCAAAGGGAACTTTGCAGATATGATTAAAGTTATCTATCTTTAAATAAGATTACCCAGGATTATTACAGAGAGAAAGAGAGACAGAGAGTGAGAGAGAGAGAGAGGAAGAGAGAAAGAGAGAGAGAGAGAGAGAGAGAGAGAGAAAGAGAGAGAGAGAAGAAATGAATCTCCACAGTGAGCCTGTAAAGTGGAAATCACTCCTTTGCTTTCTCTCTGGTGTCTATTGATTGCTCTTTTTATATGGAACCAGTCCTATTAGATTAGGATCCTATGCTTAAGACCTCATTTTATCTTAGTTACCTCCCTAAAGTCCCTGTCTACAAATACAACTTCAACATATTTGTTTTGGGGGACACAAATCTATTTCAACAGACCTTGTGTAGTCATTGTATTTGGATATAAGAATAAAAAGTCAAAGATGACTAGAATATTTTTGGCTTAAGAAATTGGAATAATTGAATTTTGATGAACTCAGATGAGGAACCATGTGGGAAGAATGGTAATTGTGAGAAAGTAGTTGACTTGGTTTAGTTACTATGTATTGAAAAGAAGATTTTGAATAGGCAGTGAGATATATGAGTGGAATACAATGGAGATTGCTGAGCAGCTGAGGTAAATGTGCAAACTGTCAAGGTTTAGAGAGTAAAGTTTCTAGATGTCATAAAGTCATCAATAGAGTGAGAGTAGATAAAATTGAGAGAAGTGGGCAGGCTTTTCCTTGGAGCACTTGGGTGTTAGGAGGTCAGGTAGGTGAAGAAGAGCCGTTAAAAGAAATTAAGAAGGAATGACCAAATAATGAAGCCGCAGTAAACCGAGGAAAATATGCACTGGAAGGCAATTGGAGAAAGTATTTCAAGAGAAGAAAATGATCAACTTTCATTTTTTCTTCAATTTTAACGTATCTTTAAAATTGAAGGTCATTCTTCATATATTTAAAGAAGTGGCACCCTAGCTGGTAGCACAGTGGATAAGATGCTGGCCTGAGAACCCAAAGGCTGCTGGTTTTGATTCCCCAGCCAGGGCACATAACCAGGTTGCAAGCCAGGTCTCCAGCCAGGTCCTTAGCTGGAGGCAGGTGAAAGGCAAACATACATTGATGTCTCTCTGCCTCTGTGCCTCTGTCCTGTCCTCTCTCTCAAATAATAAATAAGATCTTAAAAAAAAAAAAAAGTAGCTACTTATGTACTCATATTCATCTTAAAAGAGTCTAAATAGTCCCTTATGATCAAAACAGTTGTAATATATTTTTTATTATTGACAGATTATTTTTTAAAGATTTTATCCATCACTTTTAGAGAGAGGGGTAGGAAGAGAGGCAGAGAGGGAGAGAGACATCAATGTATAGTTGCCTTTCACCTGCCTCCAACTATGGATCTGGCTGGAGACCTGGCTTGTAACCTGATTTTGTGCCTTGGCTGGGGAATGGAACCAGTGACCTTTGGGTTCGCAGGATAACACCTTATCTACTGTGCCACAGGCCAGGGCCTGACAGATATTTTTTTATTAGAAAATTTTCCAACATTATAGGACTCCACAGAACTTTATTCACTAATATTTACAGAAATAGTGTTAGAAGAAAGAAAATCAGTCAGGTACCTATTAAATATCCTATTAATACAAATGCTGATATGTTGTGCAGGATATTCTTTAATAACCAAACAAGATTTAACTTTTCATTTAATTTTTAAAATCTTGAATATACTTTATATTGTTTTGTTCTCCATAAATCATGGTAATCAGCACTTAACACATAGTGAAAACAAAATTGAGAAAAATCTCATAACTAAAAGCACCTCTCGATTCAATAAACATTAATAATGTACCAACTGTACTTCAAAATTCTGCAATGCAACAACTTAATATAGTATAAAAGAGAGATTAATAAAAATTCATAATTGGCAGGTGATATTTCATAATAAAGAGCATATTCTCAGAAATATTTAAATGTTCCTTCAAAAGATTTTTCTGCCCTGGCTGGTGTGGCTCAGTGGATCGAGCACCAGCGTGTGAACTGGACATGTCACCAGTTCGATTCCCAGGCAGGGCACATGCCTGGGTTGCTAAGTTCCTGGTTGGGGGTGCGTAAGAGGCAACCAGTCATGTATCTTCCACGTATTGATGTTTCTTTTCCTCTTTTTCTCCCTCCTTTCCCATCCATCTAAAAATAAATAAATTAATTTTTTCTACTGCAATATTTCTATCTATTCTTCTATTTATAAAATTATTATATGTTCAAAACAACTCATCATGTTTTCCATCTTTTAAAACTTTTCCCCCTATATATAAAAATGCAAAAGATTTACAAAATGTTCACCCTGTCACCTTTGACTATAAGAAGAATACTGGTGTTACCAAATTGTATCCAGCCTGGTTATTTATGAAATCTTGGAATATAACCACCTCCAATGAGTAAGATTGATTTTAGTTAGAAAAGGAAAACTTAAATTGGGCCTAAGAACTGAAAGAAGAAAATCCTATATATTTTTTCTATAGCCTCTTATGTCCTTCACAGTGGCTGTCTGTATTTCTAGTCATCATTTGAACATAAAATGCATAAAATAAGGACATTTTTCCTCTCTTTTATTTTTAGTTAGTAAAAAATATTTGCCATAATTTCCTCAACTGACTTCCATTAGCCGTATTCCTACCTCTATGCTGGTCACTGGAAAACATGTCACTATCTTTGAACATGCATCCCTGAAGGGTGACCATACGACTCACAATTGACTATCTCGCTTTGACCTGCCTCAGCCTTTACCAATGAGACTTTTGAGGCCTTATGGAGGCACCTGGATTAATTCTACATTGAGTTTTTTACTTCCATACAATGCTATTCTTTACATAATTTTAAAATACTGGTAGCACTGTGCTTTTTTGAGAAAGTCAAGTGAAGATTGCAAATGTAAATATTGAGTTGTTAGTTTTATTTTCAAACATGCTGAGCCTTAAATAAATAATGCACATTATAATCCTTTCACTGAAATTGAATTTAAGAAGTCTTAGACACATTATATAAACCTCTATAGAATAATTATCTCCAATTTTAAAGCCACTATCCAGAAGGGAACTCCAATAAAAAACCATTGGCTATATTTAACTCAATTAAGCATTGACTAATATAGACAATCTCTTAATAATAGCTGGATGAGTTTAGCATTATCAATAGCTCCTCCAGTTAATCACAGAGAAAGCAATATATACTATAATTATGTTACTTTTATCATCTCAATACATATAAATGTCTATTTGTCATGAATATTACATATAAGAAAACACAAGAACAGAAGGTAGTATCTTTCTTCTCAGGAATTAAATTTATTCTTGCCATAAGCTAATTCTGAAAATATATGTGGTCAATCAGAATGATTATTCCACTGCTATCGATTCCACATTTGTTTTTATTTTGTTTTTCAAAATGTATTATATTTTATTTAATAGTAAGCACTTTCAGTAGAACAAAACAAATACTGGGAATAAATAAAATATTAAGTATCTGAAGGAAAAAATTATGCGTTCAAATTTCCCAAAATTACTTTTTCTTTTTGAATAAACACATACATACACTCACATACACATCCCTCGTGTCATCACCACAAAAAGAGCATAGATTGTCTCACATTTGGGATCAATATTGGTATTTAATATTTAACTCACTTCTGAAAGTACAGTCATTTTTGCTTCATTAATCATGGAAGTTAGGATACATTTAAAATAGTGTTTCTATTTTCATTTAGGTACTCCTATGTTCTCAAGCAGCATTCCAAGCACTGAAACATTCCAAACAATTACTAAAACAGATTTAGCAATTGATCAAAATCCTGTTATTCTCTTTTAATAATCAATCTAAAAGAAGTGTCACTGTACATATGTAGCTAAAACATTCAGTGCAATATTTAAACAATAAAACATTGAAAAAAATAATTAACTACCAATAATAGAATTGCTCGATACTAAGGTACACAAATATATGGATCTAACTGTATGAACCTACACAAGAGTTTTCATAGCTGATGCATAGATTCAGGACTAGAATACAACCTGTGCTAAGAGAAATTACTTAGAATAAAAATGGGCATGAGAGACAGGATAATTCTTTTATAGTACTTGAAAATTCTCGGCAGTAACATTCATTCTTTTGAAACATTTTAGGATGTTTTGAGTGACACTTCAAATGTAAAACTAAATAAGTGTTATTTCTCCATTAGTTAGTTTTGTTTGATTTGTTTTAATTTCCCTTTCTTTATAAATGATATTCCATTGATTTGCCCCTCTTTCAATTCTACTTAGAATTTAAGATTTTATTGTGAATTGCTAATGTGCATTTTGCTCAACTGGTATTTGGCCAAGAATGAGTGGCAGAGAACCTCTTTTTCCTCACTTGTTTCATTTTCTTTGTAGCAGCTTCGGTGTGTATGAGAATCTAAATAATAATTCCCAAAGCACTGTCACAGAGCTCTGGTTCTTACCCTGTACTTCTCTAACACCTTTGATCTGGTATCTGTCTCAGATGATGGCACATTCCGGCATGAGCTTTATCCTAAAGCTTAAATATAGTCATAGTGATCATATAATGATTGCTCTCCAGCAGCATTGAAGCTTGGGATTAAATTCGGGTACAGGTGCTTTTTTAAAGAGGAACATAAAACAGAAAAAAAAAAAATCCTTTAAGACTCTTCTTACATGCAGAATAGAATAAGTTTCTGGTTAAAGAAATTTTAGTGATAACTCACTATTACCTTCTGTTAGAGCAGTTGGGGATGTATGCTAACAGTTTTAGCATACATCCAGATTGCCTCTTTCACCCTGAAAACTTGGACATAGTAAATACTTTGTTCATTCTATTATATTAATACCTCACTGGCTTGTTTGTTTTTTTTTTTTTCTTTTTGAGAATTATTTATTTAACCTTTGCTGCCATACGTATATATCTTGAGAATCCTTCTATTAGAAGAGAATATTCTCTTCTAATTTATATCATCATCAGCTATAAATAATACCAGGACAGGATGTGTCAACTTAGTATTCATGCATGTATCTCATAAAAAACAAGAAGAGATTAATAGGGGAAAAGCACATTTATAAAAAATGAAAGTATTAATCTTCTAAGACTAGATACAATTCATTTATATCTCAACCGGAATCTATAAATTTAAGAGAAAACTAAATATCTTCTGCATTGTTGAATAAGGACAGTTTCTTCATCAAGGATAATAATATGGAACTGAAGTTTTAGTATATCTCATCTTTTTAAACCAAAACACAATCAGTAAAATTCTCTCAGGGATCATTCTCTAGAAAGACTATTGCTGCTTGAATACTTTCAATTTCAGATAAAAACAATGGAAAAATTACATTTGAATTTGGGTATATGCAAACCATGAAATATAATATGGACACTGCAATAAAACTTATGATTTAGTACAGTATATATGAGATCATATTTAAAGATTCAGAATAACTAAAAATAAAGAATATATTTAAACATGTATTTTATAAAATGGAAGACAGAAATGTCTCTGTCATCATTTGTGGTGCTATTATTTCACCAATTTTTTCACATTATGAAAATAATAACACAAGTGATTTTTGATATTTATTAATTTAACTTACAACTATTTCAAATCAACTGTTTTGCCACATATAAGTCACCAATATTGCAATTGATGTAAAAATACATGGAACATTAACATGAAGTAAATATAAAATGTTATATAAAAATATATATTCGATAAATCATATTTTGGAATTATTATTCAGAAACACTGTACAGAAGTAATAAAATTGACATCATATATTCCTAGAACATTTAGTCTGCCACTATTCCCTTCTGCATTTGAAGTGATTGAACAAGTAAGACTTTCCATAACTAGTTTCTATTACCTCTGATATAAGATAAAATATTTTCTATAATGAATTTTTTATCTTCTGTTTATTAGTTATCATAAGCATCACTGATTCTTCAAAAGCTGGATTTAAAATATATTTATAGAAACATATCTGACTTACTATTCTTCACACTCTGTAGTTGGTAGCATATAACTTACTCCAAAAATATGGCCTAAATAGTTTCTGATAATATGACTTAGACTGCTAGCATCTTCTTGTTGATCTATGTCTAGAGAATTAAAATAGGGGCAGGATCTGAAAAATAATGGACAAACTTCTTATGACTTTCTGTGGAGAGCAGGATCAATAAAGTAGCATCGCTCTGATTAAGATAGCATAAAATATATAAAACAAAGTGAAGTTACTCATGTCAACCAAGATGGCTGCCAGTCAGCTATGACACTTTGGTTCAAGAGGGAAACTACTCAAGTCATTTTAGACATATCAGGCAAGGAGATGCCCCTATGATATCTGCATAACATGTGACCAGAACAGCCATGTCTGCAGAGCGGGACCACCCACAAATAGGCTCCTGAGGAAATCCCCCGTGTGATCAGTGGTGCCAAGACACTTATCAAGAGGCCCAGAGGGTGGAGGACAGTTATACCTTTTCTGTATAACTGAGGCAGGCTGAAGACTACTACAGAGACAGTGAGCTCCACACACACAGTGCTGCTCCATGCCACGCTGATCTCCCTTGGCATCGCCACTGGAGGCTCTGCCCTGCTGGACTGAGGGTTTCATCTGCCCTGCTGTCCACCTGGCTCCGGAGCTCCTTCCTTGCAAGACACTGACAGCTACCTTGCTGACCGTGCAGTCTCCCAGACCTGAAGATGGAGACTCTGGGACTCGGATTTGTTATCCGCCATTGGTTGCTGGGTATTTGTATATTATATTTCTCTTAATTGTATGAGAGTATGAGTAGGATATTAATATAAGTTGATGTTCTACTTTGAGTGAATCTGTGTTCAATAAAAGCTGAGTGAACAAGCCCTGGCTGGTAGCACAGTGGATAAGGTGCCGGCCCGCGAACACGAAGGTCGCAGGTTCGATTCCCCAGCCAGGGCACATAACCAGGTTGCAAACCAGGTCTCCAGCCAGGTCTGTGGCTGGAGGCAGGTGAAAAGCAACCATACATGAGTGTCTCTCTCCCTCTCTGCCTCTCTCCCTTCCCCTTTTTCCAAAAATAATGAAATAAAATCTTAAAAAAAAAAAGAACATTAAAAAAAAAAAAAAAGCTGAGTGAACAGCATAGTTACCTTGTGTGACTCTTGTCTGTTCCTTGGTGCTGAGCAGGCAGTGAGTGGAGCAGCTGCCCAACTGACTTATAGGACAGACTATACCATGAACCCATGCTTGTGACACTTTCTTTAGGCTACTTAATATAAATGGCATTGGGCTGGTGGTAGGGCGGATTACAAGGACTCTGAGGCTGAGAAGAGTTGAGGTCTAGGGAAGAAGTGTAGATTGTAAAGATATTTGCCCATTCTATGCATAGTTTAAGGGAGAAATAAACATCAACCCATACTGGGATCTTAGGCCCCGACTGAATAAAGGGTGCACAAGTTTGGCAATTTCTGATAGAATGAAAGCCTCTTTCTCCCATTTTTCACTTCAAATCTTAAAGACTAGTGTATTACAGTGACAGAAGAAAAACATTGGAGCTCTGCTGCTTTAATACTTTTTAATTGGAATTTTCAATTACAGTTTACATCCAATATTATTATGTATTAGTGTCAGGTGTATAGTATAGTGGTTAGATGGCTACATACTTTACCAGGTGTTCCCCTTGATAATTCTAGTATCCACCTGGCACCATGCAAAAAAGAAATGTTATAAAGGAAAGAGCCTTAGGTAGAACTCCAAGTAGAGACCCCCAAAATACCACTCCTTAAAGTGTGGGGACCAAAAAAGAGTGTGAAGCCCAGACTAACATCAGGAGCTCCATACTCTGAGCTACATTCTGCGCTCACTGGCCATGAAGGGAAGAACCACAAGCTACGGTATAGATGTTAGCCTTTGACCTTGGGTACATATTACCATGTAACATAAGTCCACAGAAATATAACTTAATTGAGAAATAGTACTAAACACATATACTGGTTACTTCAAAGAGATAATGAAAATGATCAAGCCAACAAAATACAAGTAAAATGTAATCATTTAAAATGCTCACAAAGATATAGGTAATAGGCAGTACAAATGACTAAACATGAAAAATATGAGTTGTATTACAAATACAATAAATGAAGTACTGACAAAATGATTATAGCCTAAGGGCAATTTATCTAACCAAACCTGTATTAATGTTTACATTAATAAATAAAATAAAGTAATCAAGTAAATAAAAATGAAATATTAGATAATTTGGAAGTCAACTGAACAAATCATGCTCATAAAAAGAGCTATGTTTGTTTATAGAGTATAAGAGTGACTGACGAACATAGAGGATTTTCAGTGATAGAAAAGTTTTGAATCTAGATTAAGGTTTTGGATACCTAGATGCATGAATTTACTTCAACTCATTTAATTATAAACTTAAGATCTGCATATTTACTGTATGTACACTTTATCTGAATAAAATACATTATTAAAAATAAACTCAAGCAATTTTATATCAAAATAAATAGAGAATTAAATAATTCAAATATATAAATAAATATATGCAAGTTGCTTCCAGAGACAACAAGAATATAGAAATAAGAATGTGACCTTTTACTAAATGGCAGATAGTGAGAAAGTTGAACATATGTATATTTGGACTTACAGAAGAAAGAGTGAAAATGGGACAGAGAGAGGTAACAAGTAAAGCATGTTCCAGATAGATGATAAATTTTAATTAAAATACACAAAAATATCTATAAATACCAAGTAGGCTAATCAAAGAGAGATATATAAAGGTTTAAGGGAATATAAAGGGCTACATAAAGGTATTGAAGAAAAATACAGTTTATTCTTAAAGATAAGTTATACTAAGCTCTCAAAATAAAAAATACCAGAAAACAACGGGATTTTATCTTCTGTGATATGATTTCATAAATTTTTTCAAATACCAAGGACTTAGCCTCTTCCACACATTTTCCACAGAAATATCAATCCGCTATGTATTTTCAGATCAGGAGAATCTCACCCAAGCAGTAAAGTAAGGATTCCAGCTACTTCCACACCAGCCATCAGAGCACAAAGGAGCATGGAGGATTGATTATAAATGGTATTTAGTTTTGGGTTAAGACTTTAAATGGTACATACCACTTCTGCACTCATTACAAAGGCTAGAAGTAGTCACATGGTCTCAGCTATGACAGTGAAAATTGGGATATATTATGTCAAAGAGGAAATGGGTGTAGTCAGTTAGACAGGTCCTATCACAGCCTAAGTAGTTATAAATGAAAGTGCAATTTATTGAGAAGAGTAACACAGATGGAGCTTGTCTGGGGGGAAAAACTGGGACATAGAATTTGAACATATGAAGCTTGGGAAACATATTAAATGCCCAAGTATCTTCCAAATTCTGACAAGGCATTTGGATGTGTATCTACAGATAAAGAAGGTGTATAAAGTCAGGGAGTGTCCAGCACATAAATAATATTCAAAATCACCAACAGAATTACTATTGAAAGGGATGAGAAATCAGGATGAAATTAATATGCTCCAAGGTTTGAATCAAAAGAAATGAAAGTTTGGTGAAGTCATGGGCATGTTGTTTGTTCATTCCTTTTAATTTTTTCAGTAAAATAAGAAGTAAGATGATCAGTAGAGAGTGAGGTTCACGCAGGAGGCAACTGAAAAAAGGAGCAGGAAATAGAAAAATGAAAGGATGAAGGGACTTGCAGAAAAACAGCAGAAATGAGAGGCATCAGCAATGGCAAAATTAAAGTTAGCATTTCTAGATTCAGACGAAGGCTCAGCAAGGCTTTTATGTTTTGTTAACCACACATTTGGCTGCCCTACTGTGGACATGAACTGGGCTTTTTCAGGTTTGCATCATGAAAACAGTGGTCTGTGGTAAGGTAGTTGTGGTTGCATGTAGTGAGGTTTTATAACAATGAAAGATAGGATCTAAACAGCAAAAAGACCATTTAGATGTTGAAGGATTTAAGCTGTTAGGCAGAGAATTAGAATGTTCAAAGAATGAATGCAGAAGACAAAACATGTCAGGATTGACAGTTTAAAACTTCATTGCTATACATAAAAAATGACAACTACATGAGAACTTATATTTTTTCATTGATGAAATGATTATGATTTTTTATTCTTTACATTGATCAATAGATGAAATGTAATCTTTATAACAATAGCAAGACTTTACTGATGATTTCAAATGACTTATCCTATTAATTTTATGGAACTTTAAAGGTCCATGATTAAATGATTACCATAAAAATCACAGTAAAATACTATATAATCTGGCAGAAAAATTAACGAGAATGAAACTAAGCCTTCATATTGTAACAAAGAAAAATTGTGACATGCTAAAAATGATACCAAATATCAGAAGAAAATTGGGAATTTTTAATGAATCATTTGGGAAAATATTGCCATTTAGAGAAAATTAGAGCTACATATTTATGCTGTACTGTATTTAAAAATCTCCTCGATGAATAATCAAAATGTGAAAGAGAAAACTGCAAGTTCAATCAAAGAAAATTTCAAGAGCTTATTTCTTCCATAAAAGAGATTAACATATTAAATAAATACCAAAAGGATATATAAGCAAAATTATGAAATTTTCGTATATACATACAAATTAAGAATTTCTGTTCAACAAACAACTGTCCTGAATAAGAGAAAACTACACCATCTAAATAAAAAAGTGGATTAATCTCTAAAATATAAAAGGTATTCCTCCATATACTCAAATAAATATTAGAAAATTAGTAATAGTGAATGAACAGGAAGTTCAGAAGAGGGGAATCTGTAAATCTGCTAAGTCACATATGTTTGGGAAGCAACTGTATAACATATCGCTTGTGGGTGCGTAGAGTAATATAACCGTTCTGGGAGGCACCTCAGAAGAATAGAACAAAATAAGGGAAATATGCATCCTAGGATCCATCAACCCATTCAGCAAGTCTATAAATAGAAACACTTTCTCTGGTCCACAAGGAAACTTGATGGCGATTTTCCTTTGAGTGGAGTTTTGAGTAATTGGTTGTTGGGGAAAATATGCATCTTCTCAGCAGGAAAGTGGAAGTAGAATGTGGTGAATCAACGTGTAAAAAATTCCTAAGCAGAAACCTCGCTGAAAGTGAGGAAGGTAGGCCAGCAGGGGGAGCTCTCCTGCCGGTCCCCACTTCCGTTTCTGCTGTGAAAAGGTGTAGTGGACTCTTCTTCGGTGTAGTGGACTCCCATGTACCAGATAGCATTCCTTCATTGTGTACAAATAAAACTGATTTTGATGGAGAATATCTGGCTTACTTTTTGCTCACGGTCCAGTACTTGGTGGCCTGTAAGAGGATTCAGACAAGACCCCCGAAGCTCAGAGGCTGGTGAGCAGAGGTGTGGCGCCCAGAGCTCTTTTCTCACCAACGCAGGGGTTGGAGGATTACTTTCCAACTTATTCCACCTCTCTCTGCTTTGTTGAAACGTTCCAGGCTTTCCGTAGGATCTGTTCAGACTCTTTGGATTTTTCGGTTAAATGAGACCTTCTTCTGTGAATACTTGTTTTACATTTCAGTCTGATTCATTGGGGATCAGGCTGTTTCTTGAGACTTCGTTAGCCTTTGGCCAGCTTCCGTCAGGAACCAGGCGGTTCATGGAAACTCTGTTTCAGCTTCCAGCCCTTTGTTGCTTCTCTGAAATTGTGCTGCTCAGCCTTCGGTTGACCCTGAAGCGTCAGGCTTTTCCTGAAACTGCTGTTTCAAGCCTTCCGCCCAAACTCTTCTTACTAAAGACTGGCTGGTAATAGCGAACAGCAAGAAGAGCCTCTGAGAACTGGGTCCCTTTTATTTCAAGACTTTCATGATACCCGCCCCCCCTACTCAGCCCCCTGGACCTCAGCTGATTTTATATATAAAAACCACAGACTCTCCCCAAGCTCTTTTCCAATTAAATGGACTGGTTTGACCAAAACTAATTTAAAACAGCCATGGCCGTTACACAGAACGTATTAAATCCCCCAACTTTAAAAACAAAATCTAAATTGGACCGCTATAGCTCTGAAATGGGCAGAACTGAGTGAAACGGAAAGCCTGTTTTGCCCAGTACTCTGAGGTTTCCAAACCATAGTAGAAATCTAAAATGAGCTCTTCGCAAAGTAAAAATTGGATTAACCAAAGCCAACTAGTGAGAGAGAGAGAGAGAGAGAGAGAGAGAGAGAGAGAGAGAGAAGAAGGAAACTTTTGAAGCCTCGTGTTTCTCCTCTTACCTTGTCTCCAGAGCCATCTTTATTCTCTGAACATAACCAGCACCTGTCTCTTTAAAATTAAGCTTTCTGAGGATCCTAATAAGCCCCAGATTTCTTACACATTCCTTGGACTAAAGCTGAACTATGAACCACGGTCAACAATTTTCCCAAAGTAAATGAGGGTCCCCCAAGAATCGCTGCAGAACTTAAGATAGCCTTTCAGACTCCTGTTCTGACATACCAGCCAGCTCTTAAGGTTGTCAGCGAAGGCCAAGCTCTGCCTGGGATGAAAGTGCTGATTGAGGAAACGCTGAAAGGTCTCTAGACTCACCTCTCTAGGTAATTATCCCACTGAGCCGTTTGTTGTACGATCAGGCTCAGGAAATTGCTAAACCCCTTCATTAAATTCAGGCTTGCTTAGAAAAAGCTTGATGAAGCTGTCCACAATTATTATAATCAACTTAAGATTGTTTTCACTGTGTAGCAACGAGAAAGAGGCTGAGGTGGGAAGTAAAAGAAATGCATTCTGTGATTTCACATTTAAATGCAAACATTTTTAAATCCCTAGAGATATTGTAACAATTCCCTGAAAAACACTCGATTTAATGAATTTAACAAATCAGTATCTCTGTAAACAGCAGTTTATATTGTTTTCCTAGTAATTTTATACAAGTCATACCAATAGAAATATGGTTTTAATAAAGCACAAACTATTTTTTCTATAGAATAAATTAAAATTAACTATATTTATATTGGTAAATTTTACTGTACAGTTAATACTGGCAAATATAACAATATGTTCTTCACTTAGAATAATCCTCAAATAATGAAAGTTAACTTGCACTTTTCTTTTCCACTTTTAAATTGCTTTTTCTCTCATCTTGAACTTGAATTTAGAAATGGCAGGATCTCAATAGAGGTAGAGGGTAATTTCCCACAAGACCTGGCTAATTTATAGCTTTCAACACACCAATGACCCCTACAATTTGGCAGTTGCTTCATTAATTTCACTACACCTGCTCCATTTATCTTGCAAAAAAAAAAAAAAATACAGATAAAGGCACAGTCTTCCCTCACTGCAGCTGTTGTCAAGAAAAGTCCTTCATGTCTTTCTGAAATAAACTGTAACCAGCATTATGGAGAACAAAAGACAGTAGTGTCAGATGAATGTTCCCAGTTTGTTACTGGGATGGAGAAGGAAAGTCTGGCCACCAATGTTTGGAAAAAGTCTTTTCTTCTTTGAAATTCTATACCTACTCAATGAATACTTCAATTTTCATCAGGGCTGCTATCTTAGTCATACAATTTAGAATTAAAAAATAAAAATAATCTGAAACAAATGTTAAATAATGATTTTTCACCCATAATGTAAATGGCTTCCTGATTATCATCTAGTTGTCTTGCTAGCTATAAAAAAAGAAAAGAAACTAAACAGAGTTATAGGCAACCTAACTTTTCTATGTTTGTAATTCCAAGTAATTTATTTTCATGAAATATTGACTGCAATTGGAATATTTCTAGAACCATCAACAATGTGATTTTTTAAAAAGATTTTATTTATTTATTTTTAGAAAGAGGGGAAGAAAAAGAGGCAGAGAGGGAGAGAGACATCAATGTGTGGTTGCTTTTCACCTGCCTCCAGCCACAGACTTGGCTGGAGACCTGGCTTGCAACCTAGTTATGTTGCCCTGGCTGGGAATCGAACCTGCAACCTTTAGGTTCGCAGGCCGGCACCTTATCCACTATGCTACCAGCCAAGGCTTGTGATTTTTATCAACAAAAAGTTCACTAATTAAAACCAAAATATTTTAATGTCCATTTAGGAAGTAATTTCTTTAGCTAGTTGACTAAGCATTTTTTAATTGTTATTTTATGCAATTATTTTTATCTTCAGACACTGTAGGCTCCATAAATACAAATGCAATTAGTGTTTTATTCCTCCTTAATGGCAAACAGCTTGAATTCCTAGTCTCTAATTAATAAGAAGTACATTTTAAAATAATAATTAATGAAATTAATAAAATATATTAAAAAGCTTTTAAGAATTTGCATTATTGACATATAATAAATGTGAATATAAACTTGAATTAGGCAAAGGTTTTCTTCCCAATATTATTTATTTTATAATAGTAATGATTTTTAAAAGACTGTGGGTGCTTCATAGTTTGATATGACCTCCATGTCAGTGTGACCAAAGAGATATTTAACTTACACAGAAGCTGTTTCCATTCTTTTTTTTTTTAAGATTTTATTTCATTATTTCTAGAAAGAGGGGAAGGGAGAGAGGCAGAGAGGGAGAGAGACATCAATGTATGGTTGCCTTTCACATGACTCCAGCCACAGATCTGACTGGAGACCTGGTTTGCCAACCTTGTTACGAGCCCTGGCTGGGGAATCGAACCTGCGATCTTTGGGTTCAAAGGCCGGTGCCTTACCCACTGTGCTACCAGCCAGGGTTGTTTCCAGTCTGTTGTTACCTGAATTTCTTACAGTCACAAATGCATTCCTTGATATCAATGGAAACTGACTGAGAAAATACTGAAAAATGACATCACCTCCATAATTTCTAAAATAGAAACAACTAAAAATATCATGAGTCATTGTACAGCTCAACCTAATTTATTTACTTATAAGAATTATAACATAAAACATAATATTTCATATGCTACAAAAATATTTATGGCATACATAATTTCAAGAACAACTCAAAAACAAGTATTGGTAAATAACAAGAAGATATTTTTATATAATAAATAAGCATGCTTTGATATTGCATTACTCTATTCTTTTATTATGAATTATTTTTAGATTAAAATATAGTTACTATTAGCTGTGGGTTATAAATAGAAACAAAGATTGAGAAATCTTCTTTCATATGTAAACTATGATAAGACATCAATACAACTATTGACCTGAGGGGTGTTGTATCTCATAATTTAAATAAAACTTTTTGTTATTTAGAAAATTGTGATTTAACCTGGACAAGCGATCAACTTTAGTGGGGAGTGGGTGGGTGGGGAAGGGACAGAGGGGAGTAAAAAGGGGATGGTTGTAATACAACAACAATAAAATGAAATAAAATAGTCAAAAAAAATTGTGATTTATATAAATGCAGAAATTGTCATTTTTAGTGTGAGAACAAACAGACTGCATTAGAAATAATTACAATTGGGTGACATACAATATTTAGCATTTTTTGTAGTTATTTCAAAATGTCATTTACTATTTGTTAATTATGTTAAAATGTTCATAAAATATTTCAGCCACAATAAAGTATATAATTACTGTAATAAATCTCATTATTATGTGTGGAAGTCATTTTAAATGTAACAGTTATATATGGGGAAAAAATCTAAATCAGATAAATAACTTATCCAGCAACATTGAGCTGCTAGTGACTAGAATCATCACTAAAACCTATACTCTAGAATGAGGACTGGAACCTTGGTATAAAAGTTATCTATTTTTGTGTAGCATATTTCACCAAATTTGTAGCTTGGTATTTGGAAGAAAAAGTCCATTCACACCACTAATCCTTCAATTCTTAACACTTCTTGACCTTTTACACCTCCATATGTAATTTGAATCTTTTCTTTTTTCTGAGTATCTCATTTCTTCTCCCTCAATTTTGTTTGACCTTATTGTGTGTGAGCGTGTGTGTGTGTGTGTGTGTGTGTGTGTGTGAATGGTGTTAATTTTCCTTATGTGTTTTGAAATTGTTACAATACAATTTGCTTTGTGCTAAGATTCTTTTCCAGGGAGGTTACTCATGAATTGGTATAAACATTGTCTGTGACTTGGTATAAACATTGTCTATGAGTTGGCTTTTGTTGTTTACAGCTTTTTAATTGTTTGTTTTTTTTACATTACCATTAGTCCTCTGTATAACCTCTTCCTTTCTACAATCACCACATTGTTGTCTTTGTCCATGAGCCCTTTTTCTTTTTTGCTCAATCCTCCTAACCTCCCCTCTCTCAATAGTTTTCATAATACTCTCTATCTATGCATCTGTCTCTACTTCCTTGTTATTTCAGTTTGTTCATTAGCCTCCACATGAGTGAAATTTTATGGTATTTGTCTTTATCTGACCAGTTATTACACTTAGCATAATATTCTCCAGGTCCATCCATTCTGTTGCAAATGGTAAAATTTTATTCTTTTTTTTACTGCCAAGTAGTATTACATTATATTATGTCTCATAGTTGTTTTATCTACTCATCTGCTGGTGGACACTTAGGCTGTTTCCATATCTTGGCAATTGTAAGTAATGTTGCAATGAACATAGGAGTGCTTATGTCGTTCGAATTAGTATATATATATATATTTCTTTTTTGGATAAATTCTTAGAAGTGGAATCACTGGATTAAAAGGCAGATCCATTTTTAATTTGTGGAGGTATCTCCAAACTGCTTTCCACAGTGGCTGCACCAACCTGCATCCCCATCAACAATGAAAAATGGTTCCTTTTCTTCACATCTTGTTATTCCTTTGCCAGTACTTGTTGCTTATTTATTCACAATAGCCATTCTGACTAGGTGTGAGGTGGTATCTCATTGTAGTTTTAATTTTCATTTCTCTGATGATTAGTAACATTGAGCATCTTTTCATATCTACTGGCTATCTGTATGTCCTCTTTGGAGAATAGTCTATTTAGGTCTTTTGCCCATTTCTTAATTGGATTGTTTGATTTATTTTTTTTAATTGAGTTTTGAAGGTTCTTTATAAATTTGGACATAAACCCCTTATCAGATGTATTGACAAATATGCTCTCCCATTACTTAGGTTGTCCTTTTATTTTTTTATGGTTTCCCTTGCTATGCAAAATTCTTTAAGTTTGATGTAGTCCCATTTGTTTTTCTTTTATATACCTTGCCTGAGGAGATATATCTGATAAAATATTGCTATGATTAATGTCTGAAATTTTGCTGCCTATGTTTTCTTCTAGGATTTTTATGGTTTCTGGTCTAACATTTAAGTCATTGATCCATTTTGAGTTTATTCTTGTCTGTGATATAAGAAGATGGACTGTCTAGTTTCATTTTTTTGCACATACCTGTCCAATTTTTCCAGCATCATTTATTGAATAAACAATCTTTAGCCCATTGTACATGCTTGTCTCCTCTGTCAAATATTAATTGACCTGGGTTTATTTCTGGGCTTTCTATTCTGTTCCATTGATCTATATGTCTGTTCTCATGCCGGTACCATGGTGCTTTGATTACTATGGTCTTACAGTATAGTTTGATATTAGGTAGTGTGATTCCTGCAACTGTGTTCTTCCTCACTCAGGATTCTTGTTGCTATGTGCGGCCTTTTGTGGGTCTATATAAATTTTGAAATATTTGTTTTTGTTCTATGAAATATAACATTAGAATCTTGCCAAAAATAATTTTCAGTAAAGAAAAGTAAAAAACAACAGCCTCATTTATGATTGTTTCAAAAAGAATAAAACACTTAGGAATTATTCTAATCAAGGATGTAAAAGACCAGTACCCAGAAAAATTATGACACTAAAGAAAGCAGTTGAAGAAGCTAAAAATAAGTGGAAGCACATACCATGTTCATGGATAGGGAGAATAAAGATCATTAATTAAAATACCCCTGCTACCTGGAGTAATCTATAGGTTTACAGCTCTTTAACTAGTTTCACATTGACTGCTTAATTCTGGGCTTGCCTCACACACACACACCCACACCCACAAAAAAATAATTTCCAACTTTGCATCAATAAGGGGCCAACATCCAATCTTATATATTGTAGAAATTATTTTTATCTAAAATTGTGGGGCAGTCACTAGTTAGATTTCCCAGTCAGGGCAGATAACCAAGCTCCAGCCAGATCTGTAGCTAGAGGCAGATGAAAGGCAACCACACATTGATGTCTCTCTCCCTCTCTGCCTCTCTCCCTCCCTCTCTCTGTGGAAATAATAGATAAAATCTTTTAAAAACAAGTAAATTAAATTAAGTTAAAAAATTAAATTGTGGGACAAATTCAGCATTAGCAAATAAAATTATCACAGCCATGTTGGAAATAGTTCTATGTACCCCAGTTATCAGAATTATTGAGATTGCATGACAATAGCTTTCTATTCTGTGGGCTGCAATATTTTAGATTCTACTCTTTATAGACTTTCCCTTTATGGGACAGAAAGATTTTGTTCTTATATTCATCTGTATCTGTCTCTCTATTATCTACCTGTCCATCTACTTATGTATTTTCTAACATTTTTATGTATGTATTTCTCTTAGAAATTTCCTTTTCTTAAGTGGACTCACAGGCCTCCTCGTAAACAAGTCAGTTGAGGTAAGTAAACATTTATGTATCCTGTCAATAAATATTTGTGGGCTTATAATGAGCTAAGTACAAGGGTTAAAATATAAGAAAATATCTTTTCTATCTTGTCATTATGACATGAATAGATCTTGAGGGCATTATGCTAAGTGAAATAAGTCAGAGACAGACAAATACTTTAAAATATCACCTACATGTAGAACCTAAAAAAGAGGCTGAACACAGAGAGGTAAAAAATAATAATAATAATGACTAGGGGGCTGGAAATGGGAAGGCATTGGTTAAAGAATACATTTAGTTACAAGATTTATAGTTTTTGGAGATCTAATGTATAGTGTGGTGATAATAGCTAACAATACTGTATTATAAACTTGAGAGTTGCTAAGAGAGTTGATCTGAAATATTCTCACCATAAAAATGGTAATTATGTGAAGCAATAGAGGTATTTGCTACCACTACACAGGTAATCACTTTTGCAATATATAAATGAGATAAATCAACACATTGTACATCTTAAACTTACATAGTATTATATTTAAATTATATATCAAGAGAGATGAAAAAGAGAATCTTCTCTTAGGATTTTTTACTTCAATTTTTCAGAAGTAAATAGTAATTTTTCTAATATATTATGGGTAAAAAAATCTGTAGAAGAGAATAATTACTATACCTGATCAGTAGCCAAACCAGGATATTTTTAATAATTTTAAATATTGCTATAGTTCTTTTGTTGTTTTGTTTAGATTTTTACTTTCTTCATGTAATATAAGTTATTTGAGAGTAGATTAATTAAATGTCTGATGAGTATATTCATCTAATTTACGGATATACTTGTCAGACATTTAACAGAAACAATCTTAAAAGAGTTTAGATTTAAAAAATCATTAAAAGTTGTTTCCTGGAAAATAAAATAATTTTTCAAGGATCCAACACAATTGTTACTTTAAAATTCTTCCAATTGTATCTCAGTCTGAATCATAGTGAATTATTAGAATCATATAAATCTTTTTCAATGATAGCATGTGCATTTAGTTTATAGAATTACATGGCATCCATTATAAACAGCTTAATGATAAAATTGATGGAAGAAAAAAGTTGAGTATATTATACATTAAAGTACCACATGAATGGCTGCCAACATTTTCACATTCCTTTTCTATAAGGTTTAGTGCAGTAATGTAATGAAATCTATAAATGTTATGAGATAATTTTCATGGAAAAATATATCCAATATAATGAAGACCAAAATAGTCATGTAGCGTAGATTATAATTTGAAAAATATTCAGCAAGTTCATAAACTCAAATAAATTTCTTTTCAAACTAAAAATATAGAATGTAACATGAAAATTATATGATGATGGTATTTGAGAGATTTTTCCTCAGCTATAAGAAAGATTTTACTATCCTTTATACTCATAATTTTAAACTTAAATCATGATATAAAGTGCTTATTAAAATATTATAAATGTAAACACTAAAATGGGAACATCTGAATTAATAAAATAAAGCAATGAAAAAAATGTGTCTACATTCAGGCAAATTCCACAGAAAATACAGAATGATAAAAAGTAATTCCTTCATGACCAAACTTTGAAAGACACATACATATAAAATTGTATCCCCTAAAATGAAGTTAGTCACAATTATCAAAAATGTATTTTAGCCCTGGCTGGTATCACAGTGGCTAAGGCACTGGCCTGCAAACCCAAAGGTCACTGGTTTGATTCCCCAGCCAGGGCACATAACCAGGTGGCAAGCCAGGTCTCCAGCCTCACAGCTGGAGGCAGGTAAAAAAGGCAACCATACATTGATGTCTGTCTCCCTCTCTGCCTCTATCCCTTCCCTCTGCCTAAAAAATAATAAAATAAAATCTTTTAAAAAATGCATTTTAACTTTGTAAATATTTTGCCTATTTATGAAAAAATATAGTTGAGAAATGAAAACATATCAAGCCATAAAAAAGTGTTTCATTCATCATCATTCTTTACAGATGAAGATTTTTCTTCACCTGTAAAGAAGAAAATAGAAAATTGTGTGCAGAAAATGTGCAAGATATGAGGTTTAAATTAGCAATACAAAATACCAAAGTGTTTCATCACTTAGTTATTTATCTGAAAAAAAAGGTTTTATTACTTAAAAGTTATCAATGCATAGTGTTCTCTTAAAGGTGGGTAATTTTGAAGAAAATAATTCCTTATTTAGTTACAATCACCTATAACGTCTCTTTTTCCAATATTCCCACCCTTACCATTTTTTAATAGATTACACACACCTCTTTATACCTCTGCAACTCACCAGTTTTCTTAAGCAAACTCTATACTGTTAACTATGTTTATATTGTTCTATTCTTTTATTTATATTGTTTAACTATTAAAAATATTTGCTGACTCTCCCTGTGATGGAAATTTATATCCACATCCCATAGGGATAAGGCATGGCCATATGACTTACAGTAATATGCTTTATTCTGAACAATAAAGTTCAAACTAAATCACATTTTGTGTATCTGTTTTCATTTGTATGTTTAAGACATTTGTATTTATTTTTTTTCTTTTTAAACATGGCAAAAGTAGGAAAATATAGGAAAATACAATTTTAACCATGTTTTAAAAGCTACAACAACCCTAAATTCATATAAAGACTAATGTAATCCCTGGAAACACTGCTTATATAAAGAAACTAATTTTGCTGGTGGCTCAGTGGATAAGGCGCTGACCTGCAGACCCAAAAGTCGCTAATTCAATTCCCCAGCCAGGGCACATAATCAGGTTGCAAGCCAGGTCTCCAGCCAGATCCGTAGCTGGAGGCAGGTGAAAGGCAACCGTACACTGATGTCTATCTCCCTCTCTGCCTCTCTCCCTACCCTGCTCTTTAAAAATAATAAATAAAATCTTTTAAGAAAAGGAACAAACTAATTTTGGATAAAAAAGGAAATTATAATGGCAGGGCCAAGAAGCTGTTGAATTTAATCAAATGTAACCCTATCTTTGTGCCCAATTTTAATAACCACATAGCATCAGTGATGACATAAATAAACTCACAAAACCATTTAGTTGTAAATTGTGAGTAACTGTTGTTCAAGGAGGGTAACTACATTTAGTGAACATCCACTATATGCAAGAAGTTTCATGTACAATACCTTTTATTACCTTATTCATTTTAATCACAAAGATATATGTATTACTGTACTGTTTCAATGCAGGAATAAAGTGAAGCTCAGAGGAAATGCATGTGCAGATTCTGCCTACCTTCAGAAATTGTATTCTTTACATCATGATGCCAAAGTCTTTATCTTTAATTCCACAAAAGAACCACTAACAAAATAGTAGGTGACCTTTGTTAAAATAGAGTTTTGTTGAACTTTGGAAAAAAGCATAAAAACCATGGCTAGACAGTGATTCCTCTATGATCTTGGGGAAAAAATCAATGTCTTTTTTATTTCTCAACTATGCCACTGGAGAGAACACATAGGCCTATGGAAGAGTATGACTTAACAGAAGTTCACTTAAGGGAGATGATAAGAACATAATCATGTGAAGTAGCAGTTGTACTAGATGACCTTCTAGCTTTGCTTTTTCTTATTTCTTTGTTTTATCTACATCTACCGTTTTAATAGACACTAGATTTAACAGTTTCCTTTCATGTTTGAAATAGACTGAAATATAAATAAACTAACAAAAATGAAATTTGTAAGTGGATAGGGATAAAAGTCATATTCAAAGTTAAATCTATTACTTGTCAATTTGATAAAATCAGATCTTAGGAAGCCTAGACAGAAAGTTGTGTATACTAATAAAAGAACATCATAGTAATCCCAGGAAGTCAAATAGTTTTATATATATATATATATATATATACTGTATGTGTGTGTGTATATATATATATTATATATATTCATGTTCATCATACCTAAGCATATGCACTTTGAATCCAAGCTTGTATTTTATTATTTTGCTTAATGTTTCTTATTAATAAAAACAGACACACATTCATTTACATTTAAAAATGTCAAAGTCAGGTTTCCTGAGTGCTAAATAATAAACAGCTGTGACATTTAGAGAGGATTTCAAATATAATCAGATTTCAAATTTAACTCAAAATATAAATATATAGCTTTTTAATGAATAATCTTATTTAGAATGTCTACAGATCATTATGTAAGAAGACATGATTGATAATAATGTTAAATCAAGAAAAGATTATGCTTTCAGAAATATTAATACTATAAAATCATATAGACCTTATAAATGTATCATGTCTTAATTGAAAAAATATGTACTTCCTCCAGAAATTATTTCTTTGCACTTGACGACTTGATCTATTGATATAATTTTCTTTGTCTTTGGAATGTCTTCCCCAGATGAAGAGCAAAGACAGAGACATTTAAATCAAATGATATAGTAATTGAGTAAAAGCCGCATTTTTTTCTTGCATTCTTAAATTAACCTACTCAGGAAAGTTTTAGGGGAAAAAGTCATTAGAAAATTTTAACAAAAGACAGAACATGCTATATAATAAAGCAAGATGACTATTCTCGAGGATAATGTACTTAGTTATAATGCTGAACAGTGAGCATTAAATCTGTAATGTGTTACAGAGAAAAAGGCATGAGAAATTCCATTACTTAAAAATAAACTTGTTCTCATCATTAACCATTTAAGTATTTATTTTGTTAATGTGTCAAATACACTAAAAATCACAAAACAGTTTTTTTTTTTAACCCATAGTGCAAACACATTGGAAAAGATTATCTTTTCATTTTGAATTTTTGACACTCAGTAGAAAATAATTTTCCAAAGTCAATCTAAGCAACTTACTCTTTTGAACCTTGATATTTTCTTTGTATTTAGATACAGAAAGGGGAGGAAAAGATTTTTTTTAATATGTTAGGAATCACTAGATATTTTTATACATTTTTCCCATTATACCCCAATTATCATCACAAAATCAACACCTGCCCCCCTTTTTAGCAATCTCTCAGTACTTACTTGATCATTTATGACTGTTGGGCTATATGATCCACAGAACAATGGCCAATAAGAATGCACTAAATGATGATGCTAGTTAAAGCAATTTATTTTATTCTCAAGTTATTAGGTACACAGAAAGCAGTAAGAAAGTATCAAGCTGACATAAATATAATTAGAACAGTTTGCATGGCTGATACTTTTGGGACAGACTTCATATAATATCTAAGCATATGCACTTTGAATTCATATATTTCTCATTTAATATTCAATTCATTCATAAGATATGAATAGGATTAATATTTTTATTTTGCAAACGAGAAAACTGACAGATGAAGAACCTCATAGGTGAAAGATTACCTAATATCAAAACTAGTAAGTTAAAAAGCTGAGGTTCAAATTCAGTAAATATGATCTCCAAGTCCCTGTTCTTAATCGCCATATAAGGTCTATACTCATAGACATCAAGAAGAAAAGATAATAAACCTGACAGAAGATGAATAATTGGAAAGATCTTAAAGGCTAACATTTTTCAAAAACAATGAAACACAAAAAATAACTGATTTTAGAAGCTCTTTTTAAAATCAAGCAGAATGAATACAAAGCAAAACCATGCTTAGGTACATAATAGTAAACTTAATGAATACAAATCTTATGAGAAAGACAGAAAATAAAGTAACATTATTTTCAAAGAAGAAATAATAAAACTAGTGACAGAGTGCTTAAATTAGAAACTAAAAACATAACACAATGAGTGGTGTAATGTCATCAAACTGCTGAAGGAAAATACCTGTCCACCTTAAACACCATATAAGCAAAAAAAAAGTCTTTTAGACTTGAAGAAACATTAAAAGTATTTTTCCAACCCCAAAAGGAGATAATTAACAAGTCTGTAGTCAAGAAAACAGAAATAAAAGAAAAATGAAATCAGTTAGAAGTACAATGAACATAAAGAGATAGAGTAAATATATAAAAAATATAAATTATTTCAGCCTATAAAATAAAATAATGTAAGGGTTAAAATATGTATAGAAATGTAATATATACATAAAATTGGAGGTTTAAGGTGAAATAGAATAAAAGGGTCCTATGAACATGCACTTTTCAATAAGTGATAGAAGTGCTAATTGATATTAGACTTTAATAACTAAATGGGGCATGCTAAACTTTCTACATAATCACTAAATGAGCCATACAGAATGTGTTAATTAACACACTATGGGAGGAAAATTGAATAATAACAAGTAATCCCAAAGAAGGCAAGGAGAAGATACAATAACATAGAACAAGTAGAATGATAAAAAATGAAAGTTGTTTTATATTAAAATATATATATCATAATAATATCCCAGTACAAATACAAATAATCCAATTGAGACACACACCATAAATATAAGCACCTTAAATGTTGAAAGTAACGAAATGGGAAGAGGGAAACCATGTAACACTAATAGTGGCAGACTGAGAACAGTGCCCCTCTTGAAAATGTCCATGTAATAGTCCCTGTAGCATGTTAAGTATTACTTTATATGACAAAAAAGGACATTGCTGATGTAATTAAATTAAAGTTTTTGAGATGGGAAGGTTTCCAGATTGTCCCAATGTGATCAAAGCATCCTTATAAAAATGGATTCAGAGGATCAGAAGAGAGTAGGAGATGTAATAACAGAAGCAAGAGATGGCAATGATATTAGGATGGGACCAGGAGCCAAGGGATCCAGATGGCCACCAGGGACTTAAAAAAGGACAAGGAAGTTATCATCTTCTTCAAACCTTCCACCTTAACTTTAACCAAGTGAAACTTAATTTGCACATCCTACCCCCAGAACTATAAGTGGGATAAATTTGTATGTTTAAAGCCACTAACTACACTGGCAATTTGTTACAGCAACAAAGAAAATGAGAGTTGCTGTAATAGCAGAAGGCAAATAACATCATTTAGGATTAGAAGACTTACTAGGCATATAAATGAGCATTTTTTTTAAGTAAATAAGTCTTTCTACCAGGAAGGTATACAAATTTGTGTGTCCACCTAATAAAATAGCTTCCAAACACATAAGGCAAAATTGACAAAAAAATAGGCAAATTGGGAAATCATAGGTAAATATTTGTTAACACATTTCTGTCAATAACTAATGGATGAAGAAACAAATTTAAATATTTTGTACATAAAATATGAATATAATTGTCAGTATAGACCTAATTAAGAAATATTGAAAATTCTTCATGACATAGATTATTAGCCAAAAGATTTCAAATGGTAGGCCAAAAAGAAAACTAAAATATATTTTAAGAATTGAAGAAGTATGACATCATGAAAATATAGGTAAAATGACAGATTCTCAGAATAACAATCCTTTCAAAACTAATATAAAAATATGATTGACCTCTAAATTAAAACTCTAATTAAAAACTGCATACAAAATAATGTCAGGACCTAGATAGGTAAAGTATTTTAAACATTGAATGGAAAAATTACAGTAACATTTAACAAAACTATCAGAGGAAATAAAAGCATGAAAACTTACTCTTTTCATAAAACCAGTAAACTATAATACAAAAGAATATAATGTATGACAATACATAATGAACATTACAGCCTGAAGTCTCTTTGGAACATAGGTTCAACATGATGAACAAATGATTAACAGAACAAACTTGGTGTCAGTAATTATTTATGTTATTGTTGGGTTCATTCAACACTGTAAGGATCCTTTAACAATTGAAATCTAATCAATACAATTCACTACATGATCAGAATAATGGAGAAAAATCTCATAAGAATAAAAATAAAAAGTAAATTAAGAAATATATCTTTATATTATCAAGTATAAAACATATTTTGTAAAGCAACTCATGGAAACAAGAAATAGGAGAAATTTAAGAATTCCTTTAATTTCATATTGAATAACCACACAAAATCCCACAATAGCTATCACATTTAATTATGAATTATTGACAATATTGCTCCTGATGTTGGAAGTAAAATAAAATCCTTTGATTGCCATCTTTATTCACCATTGTACTCTAAATTTTACAAAGTAGTATAAGGTAATAAAATAAATAAAAAGGAGCCTTGGCTGTTGACACCATGGATAAGGTGCCAGCCTGCCAACCCAAAGGTCTCTGGTTCAATTCCCAGCCAGGGCACATAACCAGGTTGCAAGCCAGGTCTCCAGCCAGATCTGTAGCTGGAGGCAGCTGAAAGGCAACCATACATTGAGGTCTCTCTCCCTCTCTGTCTCTATCCCTTCTCCTCTCTCTAAAAATAATAAATAAAATCTTTAAAAAAATGAAAAAAGGTAAGGACAAGAAATAGACTAGTATAATTTAAGACATTGTTTTGATCATTTAAATACAAAAGCAAACAAAAATACCAAAATAATTAGAAGTGGTTAACTTTAGTAAAGTTATTAGATATATTATGCTTAGTGAAATAAGCCAGTCAGTGAAGGACAAATATCATATGATTTCACCCATTACAGGACAATAATGAACAAAACTAACAACAAGCAAAACAGAACCAAATATATGAATACAGAGAATAGGCCTTCAGTGGTCAGGGGAAAAGGGGTTGGGGGGAGGGGGGAGGCAGAGGCAAGAAAGGGGAGAGGCTTAGACAAGAACCTAGTATAAAGGAAACATGAACATGGACAACAGGTGGGATTGACTTTGGGGGGAATGGGTGGGTGGGGAGGGGGACAGAGGGGAGCAAAAAGGGGATGGATGTAATACAACAACAATAAAATAAAAAAATAGATATAAAATCAATATAGAGAAAGCAATCCTACTTATATAAAGTATAATATTTAAATTAAAACCTAAAAGTGATATTATTTGAAATAAAATCAATTGGCATAAATCTAATTAAAGTTTTGCAATATTTCTACTAAGAATATACAAAAACATTTAAAAATTAAAAGATTATAAATGTAAGGAGATACAATGTTCATTATTTGAGACATCTCAAATTTGCAAAATACTTCCCAAAATAGATATGTAAACTTAATTTAATGCCATTCGAAACCCCAACTGTTAGTGTGTGAAAATTGACAAGCAGATAGATACATAAATGGATATAGAAATACAAAGATAATGCCCAAGACAATCATAAAGTAGAAGAGCAAAACATTTTATAATATTAGATAGTAATAGTATATACCATAGTGTGTTATTGGTCAAGTATAAACTAATAAACCTTTGGAACAGGATAGTTTGCAGAAATGGAATCACACATGCATGGACAGTTGGTTTATAACAAAATTAACTTTGCAGATCAATGAAGAAAGAGTCAATTGAATACCCCACTTAGGAAGAAAATGAATATTCACTAAGTTCCAGGTTAAATGAATCATAAAGAATGAAAATAAACTTTTTAGAAGAAAACTTAGATATCTCTATGAACTAAGAAAAGTGAAAGAAATTTTAAACAATATATATATAATCAGTTACCATAAAGAAGAAAGCTAATAAATGGAACTACAGCAAATTTCAAAATGATATTTATCAAAGCTATTTTCAAAGGGGTTGAAAATGTTATGTGTAAAGTAGTAGAAGATACAACATATACTACCAACTGTCTATCATTCAAAATGTATAACAATTCTTTAAATCAATAAGATAAATATAATTATAAAAATCCCACAGTAATGGGTAAAATCCTTGAGTGATACTGTTCCCAAAAATATACCTTAAAGGAAAATTCTTAATCTTATTTGTCACTATAAAATGTCAAAAATGACCTTAATGAGATATAACACTATAAAACTTCCAGAGTGACTAATATAAAAGCATTGACAATGCCAAGTATTGGCAAGGGAATGAGATCAGTACACTCAAATGCTGATGGAAATTTAATGTTCACAGGTTACATTGAAAAATTGTTTTGCGTATCCACTAAAAGTGAACCATATCTTAGGAGCTAGCAATGCCATGCCTGTGTACAGGCATATCAGACATGTATAGAAATAATTATAGCACTTCTCATAATGGGTTGATGGACAAAAATTGCAAACATCTGAATGCTCATTAAGAGAAGAATGGATAAATGTTCTGTTCATATAATAGAACACAATATACCAATGAAAATGAACAATAAAATTTCTACAATCTATAACATAGGCATAACTCACAAATTGAGTAAAATGAGCCAAATAAAATAAGAGTATGTAATGCATGGTACAACTTATAGAGAACCAAAGCAGTGTGAATACATGATACTATGTCAGTACAGCAGTTAAATTGATGAGACATACTACTGGGCAGGGTATGAGGGTGCCTTTGGGATATTTATTACGCAATGTATCTTGACTTGGATGTTGCATATATGTTCACTTTGTGCTAGCTCATTCCCTTGCTAACTTAAAATGTATGTCATTCTTAGTGTGCATATTTTGCATTATTAAACATTTATGAAAACAATCTGTCCTTGAGGTGGTTTTGCAAAGTTTAATACAGTCTGTCACTTGCTCCATACATTTTTGTCCATTTAACAAGAACAAATAATTTTGTTATATATTTTAATAAATTAAATTATTCTGTATTATTGTCCAAGGATCACATTTTTAAAAATAATACAGCTGGGTTTAAATAAACTTAATTTGCTAATAACAGCTATATTAGTTTCTAATAGATTAGTATTTGCCTAATATACTTGTGTGTTTGTGTGTATATATATATATATATTTTTTAGGTTAAATTTTCAAACTTACTATCTTCCCCTATGTTAGGTGTTCCTCTTATAAATACACTATAATTAGGTTTTAACTTAAACCCAATGTGGCAACTTTTGTTCTTATTAGATAACAGTCCCTTTGCATATGTATTTTTAAAAATATTTAAACACTATTATTTTGCTTATATGCTTATAGATTACTTTCTTTCTATGTCAGTGTAGCAGATGGTATTGTAACATTGGCCAGATTGTTTTAGGTATTTTTAGCATGTACATCTGCCCTTGGATTTGTCCACAGCCTGCTTCTGTAGCTCATGGTTGGAGGGCTATGTTTGGGCTGGTGGGCTGACGGGAACAGCTTGGATCACCCAGGAATTCACATTCCCTTGGGCAACTTTGAACCAAAAGCCTGATGGCATAGGAATATAAAAGCCCTTTCCTAAACTCTGCACATGTTTGAACAGAATTGACACCCCAGAGCTCTCAGGAAGGGTTAGGCTGAAGATACCCTGAGCTAGACTAGTTTTGAAATCGCATCCTTGCTTGATTCCATATTCTTCCTTGCATCTTAATTTTTAAAAAATCACTAGTGAACATTCATCACAAGGCTTCAGTTGAACCAGACCTTGGACAGTCACTTATGTTCCCTTCTTATTTCCTCCTCTTCCGACTTCTTTTTATTTGATTGAAGGTGATTCTTTGTTATTATTATTCATTTTGTTTTCTTCCTCCTGATTTGAAAATTATATAGTCTTCATTTATTAATAGTTACCTAAAATATTAACTTCAATGCCTTATCAAACAAGGTCTAAAATTACAAATATGTCTATGGTTATTTCTTTAACAATAAAAAGAAAGGGAGACAAAAGTGTCTTCCAAATATCTAATACCAAGCACTGTATTACCAACTTTTTCCTGAGTTTTATTTCCACTTTATTTTCCCCTCCCTTGATTGACAATAATAATTAGTAAAATTCATTTACAAATATAATAACAGTTTTGAAAACTAGTTTTGAAACAGTCAATGTGTTTTGGGACTCATCACATTATTTCCATGTCTTTTCTCAATAGTATTTATGGTTTAATCTTGGATTACCCTCTTTTTAAAAAAATTATTTATGTATTTATTTATAAAGATTTTATTCACTATTTTTAGAAACGGGGGATGGGAGGGAGGCAGAGAAAGAAAGAAACATCAATATATGGTTGCCTTTCATCTGCCCCTACCTGGGGACCTGGCTGGAGACCTGGCTTGCAACCTGGTTATGTGCCCTGTCTGGGAATCAAACGAGCGACCCCTGGGTTCACAGGCCATTGGTCAATCCACTGAGCCATACCGGCCTGGGCTGGATCATCCTTTAGAGATAATCTTCTTTCTTACTAAAATACATCTTATAAAGAATGCTTTTGAGTGACAATTTGTGGACATTGTCCCTGTAGTCATCTTTAGTTATATGACCTGTGATAGGTTTCAACATGCCAAGTTTTAGGTAAATGTCTAAGTTCCATTGTGCAAGTGTGTGCGGGACCCCCAGCTTTTTTCCCAGACACCAAGTCATTGATACTTAATACACCTGATCATGAAGATCAGCAAGTGATATCAGAACTAGTGAGGTACCACCAATGCCTGTTTACCATTGCACTAGCTTCCCTGTTTACTTTAATTCTGAAGAAAATTTTGTGTAATGCTGGTAATGGCATGTGTATAAGATTATATGTGCATTTTTGTGATGAACTAGGTGTACAGTATTTACAGGTGTATAATTGTTTCAGCCTTCACTGGATGACCAAGCTTTGCAGCCAAGGTTAAAAGGCAGCTAAGAAAGATACCAGCCCATGATATGGGTCCCTAAGAACAGACAAGATTATACACCAGGCTCTAGAGGTACGACATGTGCTTACAAGAAGAGTACAAAATGAGTGCACAAGATCCAGCCCCTTACAACTCATCAGGTCCCCCAACATCAGCGGATCCACTCCACAGGCAAGGGTGGGGTGGATTTAGCTGCACACTCCCCATTTTACACTGCAGTGCAAGTGTCCCAGCTCATCTCCAGGGAGACAGGAAAGCTGGGCAAGTCTGATAGCTAAAGGCAGAACAGAGGAGCATGCACCGAGTTTGAAATAAGGAAATATATTTCCACACAAGATCACAAGCCCAACACAGGCATTGAGTATTTGCTTTCTCTTGGTAAGGAAGTGCTCCAGGTCCAAGGCTTATCCTGATGCAGCCCAGGGACAAAAGGCTGCCTGCAGGAGACCTTTTCCAATAATAATGATCGCTTTTGTTCACATAAGTGGTATGAGAAGGAAGCCACATATGTAATATTCATTATTCTGGCCATTTTACTAAAGCCTGCATTCATGCCATCAATCCTAACTTTTATTTTTATTTTTTAAAAGATCTTATTTATTATTTCCAGAGAGAGGGGAAGGGATAGAAGCAGAGAGGGAGAGAAACATCCGTGTATGGTTGCCTTTCACCTGCCTCCAGCCCCGAACCTGACTGGAGACCTGGTGTGCAACCTGGTTATGTGCCTTGTCTGGGAATTAAACCATTGACCTTTGGGTTTGCAGGCTGGCACCTTATCTGCTGTGCCACTAGCCAGGGCCTCAATCCTAACTTTTATGACAGCAGCAAAAAATGTTATTATTTTTATAAAAGAAGAAAATCAAATCAATAAATTTCAAGGTAAAACTCTGTAAAATAAAAAATCTCATTTCTTAAAAATAAGAAGCAGTTCTCACTGGCATAAATTGGTTATTGTCAACCAGGTTGGGCGAGTTAATGATGCAAAGTTGCTTAAGTCTGTAGGTCAAACTTCCTTTTTAAAAAATCCTCTTATTTACTTCAGTATTTCTTCCTCTATGATTTTCTGGTTCAATAACTCTCCCTTTCCATAGAATATTTATTTCTAAATATGTTAATTACTTCAAACAACTAAGAATCCACACCATTGTCTGAGAGATGATTTATTTTAAAGTATATATATATATATATATATATATATATATATATATATATATGTTTAATGTAACATAATTGTAATAATTTAGGAGTTCAACTCTTGGAAGACATTCTTCCTTACTCTTTTCTACTAAAACTTCACCTCATAAAGAATCACATTCTCATAAAAAATGAGCAGTCTTAATCTCTACATTTCTTAAGGTATGTAGGTGCTAAGGTTAAATACAGCTAACTCATTACTTTCTATTTACTGCACAGCGAAGTTATTTCACAGTGTCTTGTTTAATCATGAAGCTTTAGAAATTAAAAGCCATTCTCAAAAAAGCAAGTGTCGTATGATTACATCAATATATGAATTTAGGAACATAAACCTTTAATATAACTCATGTATGTGGAACACTAAACAGGATATAGGTTTCATAAATTTAAAAGAACATTTTAATCGCTTATGATAGCAGCACTGCTCTTTGGAGCTAACAATGGAATTAACATTCCCACTTATTAAACTATCAATTACTGAAAACTTTCACATTGGCAATGAGTTTACAACTACTTTCATAGAAGATATCTTTACAGCGAACATGGCATTGTCTCCTAACACTAGAAAAAAATATGATTCCTTATACTATGTCATTATATTTATAGGACATTGTGAAATAAAATGAATGTCCTTTAGGTCATAATATATTGCTTCAAATTAATATTTACCCAACTAAACAGCAGGAATAAATAATGAAGATAAAATTTCTACATCATTGAAATAATTCATTCCAGGTTTTAATCACAATTCACACTACATTTTAGGAAACTTTAAGTTAAAAGGTTGCAATTTTTCTTCTTTAATAAGAGAGTTGACTTCAGCCTCTTAAGTGCTGAGCGGAAGTATTTAGCCCAGCAAAATTGCTGGAGCATCCCAAGAGAAAATGAACTACTATGGTACCAATGTTCTTTATAGAAAAGGAACTCCAAAACAATTTTACCTTAGTCAAAGAATGAAGATAGAGCTGATTAACTCCAAGCTAATCAACGAGTTGGCCAAAAACACTAAATGGGATGCTTTCAAAGCATTTATTCAAACAAAAGCAATCAAGAATATATGTCATGCTAATGGCTTTTTTCTTAAGTTTTTTCTAAAACCTCTGTACTCTTTAGTAAAAGGTGCTATTTGAAGACAGTGGTTGCCCTTATACTGTATTGTACTTTGTACTTGACTTTCACAATGATAGTGGTATAGAGCTCTAAAGATTTTATTCAAAAGATCACAAATTTAAAATTTCAGAGGGTTACAAAGGATCTTAAGTTTAAAAAGTTACAGAATAAAATATAAAATTATACATAAAAATTTGCATGTATGTATGTATTTGCATATTGATGTATGTGTTTTGACAAAAGATCGCATACAAAAAATAAATTTAGTCACTTTAAAGCCCACGAAAATAGTTGAAACTATAGGGTGCATGCGATGAATTGGCAATAACTTTGCATCTCCTTATTTCGTGCACTTCTTACTAATTTTGAAAAACTATGTTTCAAAGGTTATGATTTAACATTATTGTTTCAGATATAAAGTATTAAGTTCTGAGAGCCACCATCATGTTGAAGAAATACGATGTTAGAGCAACCATAATTTCTGGACTGGGTGCAGGGCAAACTGCTAAGGAAATTGCAGACGTCAATAATATCCCTTTACATACAGTTTACAATGTGAAGGAGAAGGTGTGTGATGCTGATCCTGATGTTGCCACACCAACAAGGATCATGCATAAGGTACACAAGTCCAGATATTGTACACAGAATCCAGGAGGTCATCAGTGAAGATCCAGGGTGTTTACCTTGATGTTTTGAGAGAAGTACTGTACCATGGATGAAGCAAGTTGCAAATAGAGGTCATTTTATCTTCAACAAGATGATGCACCAGCACATAATGCCAGTAAGGTGAGAGAATTTCTCAATGTCAATGTTCCTGAATTCTGGTCAAAAGAAATCTGGTTGCCTAGTTCACGAGATGCAAATCCTTTAGACTATTATATATGCAGCGTTTGTGAGAGTGAGGTTAATAAACAACCTCATTCCAATAAAGAGACTGTTAAAGCTAAGATTGAAAACATGATGATGTCCATGGATAAAGAAAAGTTAATTAAAGCGTGCTCAAGATTCCAAAGCCAAATCAAGTCTATTATTGCAACAAATGGAGACTTTTTAAACAATTTAAAAAATAATGACTATGTTTATGTATTTATATATAAGAATAAATTTATTTCAAAATATAACACTTGTGGCATAGTTTATTTTACTAAAATTTTGCTCATTGATCATGCACACCCTGTATTATCATTATAGACCTCTGAAATTCCTGTTAGTTTTTTATGAATATCACTATATGTTACTGGCTACTTCATAACAAATACCAAAAAGTAAATTTGATCCATATTTTCCTGTCAATAAAGAATGTCATAGAAAAAATATGTATGTTCTCCAAATCTATGTTCTTACTTTCCAATTGAGGGTATTTTTAATAGAATATAAGCATTTGGTTTAAAATAAGAAAAATAACATGAGCATTTGGTGATGCCAAATAGCCCAAACCTATTTATATATCTTCTGGTGGTTATATAAAAAAGTGAAGTTCACATTCAAAATAAATTTTTTAACAATATGCTGCTTAACATTGTGTCTATGCCATCTCTTGTTTACAAATATTGCAAATGAACTTGACATAATTTAAGTAAAAGTCTACATGGTTCCACAATGTAATTACATGAAATCTCAGGGCATTCAAGAAGAAAAATTCACTGGAACCTCAAATGGAACAAAAACAAGGACCTGGAAGCCCTCAGGATGCATTCTTAAGTTCCTAGAGCACTTCTCAGAGTGTTCTGTGTTTCGCCATGCACATTCTATGACCTGTAGTGTTTTGGCATCTCTCTTAGGTAGAGAAAAATCAAGTGCCTGACTCTTAGTGCCTGTTTCTAAACCATGGGAAACATCACTGCATTGACCCGGATTAGAGAAAATGTGTGTTGATTCACATTTAACTTCATTTTTTAGTATTTATTTCCTTCTACTTGTTATAGGGTTAAATTGTTCTTTAAGCCTTGTTTTCTCAAAAAGGAAGCTTAATATTAGACCCTTCATCCTTTTTAAATAAATGCATTACATATTCTAAAATTCCTTCTATGTACTGCTTTCAGTACATCTTGTCGCAGTTTGGTAAGTTTTGATTTTTAACAAGTTCAAAATATTTAAATTTCTCTTGAGACTTCTATGATCCATTTGTTACTTTGAATTTTGTGCTTTAATCTCCAAGTATTTGGGGATTTTCCAGCTATCTTTCTGTAATTGATTTCTAGTTTACTTTCATTTTGGTCTGAGAACATGCTTTGAATGATTGCCATTTTTAAAACTTTTTTAAGGTGTGTTTTGTAGTCCATGTATGGTTTATCTTGGTAAATTTCAATGTGAAGTTGATAAGAATATGTATTCTGCTGTAGGATAGTCTATTGATGTCAGTTAGATGGAACTGATTGATGATGCTGTTCAGGTCAACTCTATCTTTACTGATTTTCTACCTGCTCAATCTATCAATTACTGAGCGAGGTATCAAAGTCTCAAACAATAATAATGAATTTGTCAGTGTCTCCTTGTTGTGTTATCAGTTTTTATGTCCTATACTTTCACACTCTGTTGTTAGGTATATATATATCTTTAGTATGTTTATGTATTCTTGGAGGACTGACCACTTTACTGTGATATAATGTCTTTATCATTAATAATTTTTTGACTCTAAAGTCTGCTTTGTAGGAAATTAATAATCTTCATTGATTAGTATTAAGGGGGTACATGTTTGTTCACCTTTTCATTTTTAACTTATCTCAATCTTTACTCTAAACTGGTTTCTCCATTGTGTTAATTTTTGATCTACTTCTGCTGGCCTCTGGGAAGGTGTGCAGCTGCCATCTGGAAGTGCTGCACTACCCTGGGAGGTCATCTGTGGTCAACAATTGCTGAAGGAGAGTAGGAATTCCTCTGTGGCCAACTTCATCCTTCTCATGGTACCTATGAAACATACTCTGCCAGTAACGGGCACTCCTTGGAAGTCAGCCATAGCCACCTACACAAGAGCCCAGACAATAAGCCAGCAGGAAGTGAAGACTCATAGTTTGAGATGTACATTTAAAGGACCAGCCATTGGGTTGCAAAAAGCCACATCTCCAACCTTATGAAAGTATCACCCTGGGCAAGTGTGGCGAGCAGCATGGGCCACCCCTGCCCTTTCCTCAGTCACTCAGCACACGTGTTCCCCCTCCTCTCTGAGAACACAGCAGAGCCTCCCTCCACTGAGGCAGGAGCTGCCAACAGAGAGGAATGACTGAAGCATCCGGCCAGGAATAAGCCTCTTGCTCTTCCAGCCCCACCTTTCAGATTGGAATTTATAAATAAGTAAAAATGTCTACCAAATAAAGTCAATATTACATAAAATACCAACATGTTAAATTTGAAAAATAAATGTTAACACTTAAATGAAATAAAAATAAAAATTAAATTATAATGGTATAATAACAAGTAATCTACACAAAGAAGGTTCTAGCTACAGATGTTTTGTTTAGAGAATGAAAATCTAAATACCAGATTGATTAAAACGCATGCCCATATAAAAAAATACTCAAAGAAATTCCAGAACAAAATCAAAATTAGTAAAAGGTCAAATTTATTTGATGGCAAGACATGTTTGACTAAAAAGTTAAATATTCCATTGTTTTCTGCCATTATTTTCCTATTTCTTAAGTAAGCCAATGTGTGAGAAACAAAAGAAAGTAATGCTAGATATTCACCTTATTTTTCGCCTTTTGTGTGTAGCAACATGCTAACTTAGATCTTTTCCTCTGACCTGATCATTGGGACTACATTCTTGTTATTTTGTTATAGTTACAAAAATGCCATGACAAAAAAAAAAAAAAAGAAAAGAAAAGAAACAAACAAACAACAACAACAACAACAAAAACACTAGCCATTCTAAAAGTTACTATTTAATACCAATAATCATCTGTTCTCACTCCTTTCCAGATCAGCCAAGGGCTAGTGGGTCTTGATTATGTTTAATTTGGTAGCTGTGCTGAGCACTAAGGTGTTCTCACATGTGTCCTAGGACTTAGCAGACAGGGAGGATCATTTAGGGTTCCTATCTAGATTTTGCTCAGATGGAGCAGTATTATTTTGTTCCATGAGTCTTTCTTCCCACCCTAAGAAAGCAGACTAAACCAGGCATATATTTCAGATTTCAGATGTTCTGGAATAATATTCAATAGTACAAATGTCATTTTTCAGGCCTGAGCTTTTTCTTCCTTTTTCCTTTGTCTTTTTCCCTTTCTTCTCCTCCTCCTTCTCCTCCTCCCCCACTTCCTCTAGCACTTCCTCCTCCCCCCTTCTCCCTCTTCTTCTCTTTCTTCTCCTTCTCCTTCTGTTTATGAGTGCTTACCTGGCACTATGTGAAGCATTAACACAATTTATCATGAAACATGTCAAGCGTATAGGCAAACATAGAGTAATACAACCTCAGGCACTTCACCTCCACTGCGCCTGCTTCTTTAATAACCATCCCAAGAGCAAGTTGCATAGCTGAACTGTGAGTTTAAGGGTGGAGAACTATGTCTTACCCAAATTACATGCAAAGAATAGGAGTGTATGATTCTATTACTGAAGAAGAGTAGAATGTTGAAATAATATCCATTGTAGTATTTGCCCCAAAGTTCAAAATATAACTAAACAATGGATATTTTACTTGTTTTTATGTGTTTTTTTTTTGTTGTTGTTGTTTTTAAAGATTTTATCATTTTTAGAGAGGGGGAAAGGGAGAGAGACAGGGAGAGAGACATCAATGTATGGTTGCCTTTCACCTGCCTCCAGCTAAGGACCTAGATGGAGACCTGGCTTGTAACCTGGTTATGTGCTCTGGCTGGGAATCGAACCAGCAACCTTTGGGTTCTCAGGCTCCTTATCCACTGTGCCACCAGTCAGGGCCTCATTTTTTTCTTTTTTTCTTTTTCATGTGTTATGTGGCCTCCTTTGTTCTCTTTTTTATTTATTTTTTTAATTTTATTGTTGTTGTATTACATCCATCCCCTTTTTGCTCACCTCTGTCCCCCTCCCCACCCACCCATTCCCCCCAAAATCAATCCCACCTGTTGTCCATGTCCGTGGTTCCTTTATACTAGGTTCTTGTCTAAGCTGCTCCCCGTCTTTGCCTCTGCCTCCCCCCTCCCCCCAACCCCGTTCCCCCTGACCACTGAAGGCCTATTCCTTGTATTCATATACTTGGTTCTGTTTTGCTTGTTGTTAGTTTTGCTCATTATTGTCCCGTAATGGGTGAGATCATATGATATTTGTCCTTCACTGACAGGGCCTCATTTTTTAAAGTAGAGTTTATCAAGATGTCACTACATACAGTACAAATGAATAGTACCTCCATTAATAATAATAAGAGGAAGACCCCAAGAAAATCCCTAATGTAAGTGAGAATGATTACACAAAGCAGAGACAGGTATCTCATTTTCTGGTTTGGTATTTTTATTTATAGAGTAGAATTGATTTTCCCCTCTTTTTGTGATTATTTGAAGAGGAAAATAAGACAAATTAAAGAAAATGGAAGGTAAGATTGAAAAAGTTTTTAATTTTCATACCACCATTCAGCGAAAAAATAATTCTGAGATAGTTTTTGTGTCAATTTGACTGGGCCACAGCATGCCCAGATACTTGGTCTAATATTATTCTGAGTATGTCTATGAGAATGTTTTTGGATTAACATTTGAATCAACTAGATTAAGTAAAGCAGACTGCCCTCTCTAACTTGGGTGTCCTGCATATAACCAACTGAAGACCTGAATAAAACAAAAAGGCTCAGAAAAAGGAAACTTTATTTTTTGCCTGACTGGCAAAAACTATTGTAGTAAAAGAAAGAAAGAGAGAAAGAAAGAGAGAAAGAAAGAAAGAAAGGAAAAGAAGGAAGGAAAAAATAAAGAAAATTGGGTTCCTGATAAAACAAAAAAAAGTCATATCAGATCTTTTTATACTATATGACAATCATTTTCTTCTTTTTTTGATAATATTTTATATTTTTACTCACACTTTATATGTGGGAATTTTGAACTCCAGCATTTAAATAAACCATCTGTTTAAGCAGCAACAGAACAAGAATTCAAATCTAAGTCTCTCACTCTAAAAACATTGTTTGTACATGGCACAGGAGAATTCATGAGACATCTCAGCAAGCCAGTAGGTGCTAGACTAATTCTAATGCTATGTTCTTCACTTTTCTTTTCTTTTAAAAAAAAAAAAATTGTAAAAAGATTTTATTTATTATTTCCAGAGGGAAGGGAAGGGAGAGAGGCAGAGAGGGAAAGAAACATCAATGTATGGTTGCCTTTCACCTGCCTCCAGCTACAAACCTGGCTGGATATCTGGCTTACAATCTGGTCAAGTGCCCTGACTGAGGAATCGAACCTGCAACCTTTAGGTTTGCAGGCCAGCACCTATCCACTGCATCACCAGCCAGGGCTTTCATTTTTCTAAGCATAGATACACAAGATAGAAACAAAAATCTCATGCCTCATACATCTGTAGGAATATCACCTAGTTATTCCATTAAGTGGTTACCAATATAAAAACTATACTCAATCATTTTTAACTTTCTCCATTTTTAGATTAACACATAGTACAGTTTGTATCTGTGGCCAACCTGGGCACAGAAGGACTATACTTTAAAATAACATTAAAAGAAATATTTTAATGGTGACCTTCTATCATGTGAATGATGAGATCAATTATTTACTCTATAGTGTAGTAAGACTCCTAGGTAGACTTAATCGATAACGAAGTCATTACAATATTCTGAAAGGAAACATGGGGCAGATCACTGGGACTTTGTGTATAAGATGCTGGCCGCTCCAATATATAGTTAGTAAGAGTACATTACTCCCTGCAGATAATGAAAGATGGTGTTCTACAGAGTAGAACAGATGAACTCTTAAAAGAGTATATGCATGGAAAAAAAATAACCCAGGTAAATCACTTTATATTTTAGAAAGATACAAATGTTAAGAAAAATGAAAACCAGAAAGCTCATCAGAATTAGAAAGCAGCCAAAGTGTATCAAGGAGATAGATATATGCAATAAAACATTGTAGCTATATCTCTTTCTCAAGTGATCATAAATCAAATACTAAAAAGAACACCAGTCTGTTCAGTGGAAGTACATGGCAGACCGGTTATAAATTTGGGATATATGTCAAATGAGAAAGAAAAAAAGACAATTTTACACATAGCTAACTGTATGAAGGGGTCTGTTCCTGAGAAATGATATTAACTACATGGCAATGCTTATCACAGTGTAGATGGATCATCCAGAAAGCCAGGGGTTTCTATTAGACTGCAGCCGATTTTCAACTTCCTAGTCACAGGCAGAAATTGCATTTGTAGTATTCCCCAGAGCGTTTCTTACTTCTGTGACTTTGGTCTTTGCTGCACTGATGGTGCGGCATGGCACAGCCCTTTGCTTCATGAAAAGCTCAAACGGTAATTGAGTACGAGGGAAGAAAGAATTCACTTCAAGCTCGTGCTCACACTATTTAACATTGAATTCACCAATGAAAAATCTGCTGGTTGGAAGCAAAGTTGCACTGAGCAAAAGAGATGAGTTCTTTGAGGAAAATGGTAGAGTTCTAAATAGGCACTGAAATTTCACCAGAAGAGTTGATACATGAAGGCACGTAAAGGGAACTATTCCGTGTAGACCAAATAATATTCAGGAAAAGGACTACAGCCAGAATAAGAATGAAAGTACATGGCAAATTGTCAATAATCAATATTCAATAACTAAAATACGTATATGTGGATAAATCCCTTATGTTTACGAATATCATTTTTTTCTAAATAACTTAAGAAGAAAAGTACAATGAAAGTAGCATTAATCTCTGTTTGGCTAATTGATGCCCTACTGCATGTTGTATTACTATTACCAGTAGAGGTCCTAATCAATCTAAGAAAGAAGAGTAACACTAGGAATTAAAGGAAGGAAATAAGAAATTGTTGGTATTTATTAGAAATGATGATAATGATTGCCTTTTCCAAACTCCCAGCTTGTCAATAGCAACAAACTTTCATATGGACTAAAGCCCATTTTCTGCTGGTTACACAGAATAATTGAATGTCATTTTTCTGCACCAGTTGATTATTAAAAATATTCAGTTTAAAAAAATATTTTATGAAAATTAAAATGAAGGCAATATTTTGCAACTCACATAATGGATGCTGTAATGCATGATTTTCTGTTTTCTAAAGCAACACAAATAGACCTGCCCTTGGAGAGAATTTTTCACACTTAGCAAAAGGCAGCTATCACTACAGAATTCAATGGCATTTCACTTTTGGAAGAATGAATAATTGCCTGCACCAATAGTGCAGACAGTAGAACCCTTGCAAGAAGTAGATATGGGGCAGCTGTAACGAAGCCTTATTAATGGGTTCAAAGAAGTCAGGATAACCTCATGAGCACCGGTATCAAAGTCAGTGTATTGAAATAAAGAAACTAATAAGGGCAGCTTGTCCACTACACTGAAATCATTAAAGAGTTGCGGCTAAATGAGCCTGATACTTTGATTTAATAGGAACATTAAAAGGACTGAGTAAAATTAAATTAAAAACAAACATGCCAACACCATCAAAGTTGAAGCAATTTACCAGTTATTCTGCTGCCATCTTTTTTGTCCCTAATGTATTCTGGGAAATCAATGTCCGTGTGTATGCTCATCCTGCGGTGTGTGGGTGTGTTGTGCAGGTTGGTAGGCCAACTTGGTTAATAAAATTTTCAATGGCTACAATTTTAGAGTCTAAACTGTTTACAAGTGAAAAAAAGTGGAATTCCTTAATATGGAGGCAATTTCAATTTTATTAATGCATATGCTTTGGGGAGGAAGAGAGGGAAAATAAAACTTAGCCTAGCATGTCAGTCTGCCTTGCAGTATTACTGAGCTTTCTTTCAACTAAAGGGCATGCAGATTTCTGTGTTTATTGAACTTTTTAAAACCTAAATATAAGACTACATTTAGAGTTACTATTTATGGTGCATGGGTAGCGTTTATTTTATACTAAGCAGAGATGATATTTAAATTGCTGGCATAATTTGATGGCAGAAGTAAGAATTTCAAAGGTAATTAAAGACCCATTAGATTGTTATTGGAGCATTAACCCATCGCTTCTTACCTTTAACAAAACCTATTGACTCCGTAATAGATTTATGGGATCAGCGTTTTAAGATTAGAGCTACTTTTGTGTAGAAAATGGGTACAAAAAAAAATGAAACATCTTTAATTTTTCGACTATTCATGAACTGAAGGCTCCATTAATTATGAAACTGCACTATTTCCCCTCTCCAAAGGAGTTAAATATCTACCTTTAAAAAAAAATGGAAAGTTCAGGGTCTTAAGAAGTGAAATACTGACAGTTTAATAACATTGCTAAATAGCCCCATTTATGTTTCTCACGTGTAACTTAAAATTGAGGGGGACAGTTTTTGAGGCAACTGAAAGAAAATTTGACTGCTTTCTTAATTTCTGTTAAATATCACACAGCTGTCGATGTACCAGTGATTGTCTAATAACACATCTTAAATCCAAGAAACAAATACCATGTAAAATTGGCTAATTTAACCTAACATTAGACATCATCTTTGCAACGTCAACCAATTTTAATCGAATTCTGTAATAACAGTGCATTTTAATACAAAAGGAGAAGCTATGCCATCATTCTCCTAGAATTGCTATAAAATGTCCAGGAAATTCCTGGGTATTAAGTTTTCCCCCAATAATTAAAAATGGAGCATAGAACCATCTGGCCACTTAAGTATCTTATTAGGTTTGTAGAATTTTTGACCACTGCTTTTACTTTAAAATCAATATTCATCTTTTTATTTTAAATAAAGCTCTAGTGGTATAACAAAACTTATTTTTTCCAACAAATTTTTCTAACCAGCCAACCAAAACCAAATATATATTATTCACTGGCTAAGATTTCTCATGTTCACAGTCAAAATGTCGGACTTCCACAAAGTAGTTTTCTAGCTATATAAAGTCACAAACATAACTCACAATTTCTGGACACTTCAGGTCCTCATTTGTAAAGTGCTTGTTGAAGGACATTTTAAAACTCCAAAGTAGTTTGCTTTTTTATTTTTTCGGATGAAAGTTTTCTCACTGTTACAAAGAGGCAACATGGGAGAGAAAAATAAAAAATAAATGGTGAGTTTGTACTAAGATGAAGGACATTGTAATCTGGTTTCCATTGATTGGGCTCTCCAGAGAGAGAAGGTGCCAAGTTTACATTCAGAAAATGGACTTCGTCCAAAAAGAAGCTAGATACTAGCCCAATGAAGGACAAAGGTTTCAATATTAAATCACAAGTAATTTTGTCACTTTCCTTTTTTTATATTCTAAATGTGACTGTTAGATTTTCCCCAACATTAGTAAAACTTGGTTTTCTCTGCACAAAGCAAGATTATGTAATGAGAATTAACACTAAAATGGGTCTTAAAAATACTAGTTTGTTGTTGTTATGCATTTATTTGAGAGAGTTAAAACAAGAAAAACAATTAACATCAATGCTGTGGTTTCAAGACTTACCTAAGAGAAGGGAATTCAAGTAATTATTTGGAATTAAGAACATAAGGTAAAAGCTTGAGCTAACCAGTAATACTGTATAAAATGGATGCAGGTGTTGAACAAATAAAGTTACTTTCTTAATAGGAGTAAACTTGGTCCTGAATATAAAAATAATAAGTCAACGCCATAAACTTTATAATCTTAAGTTTCTTGCAACCCATAAAAATGTTTGTTTATACTATAATATTAAAAAGGTAATATTGGTATTTATTTTATAGAGTATTAATATCTTAGTGCTCATGTTTCACTTTCAGAAAGGACACACGTGTCAGGAGTAATAAATAGAATGTTATTAAAGGTGGCAGATGGTAATATGTCATATTAGCAAGTATAGATTTGTTTAAGAAAAGTGTATAGTGTTCATGTGCAGAAAAGGTATGTTGTGTTTAGACTAAATAACATTATAAAACTTATTATTATGGGTCATGGTAAATATTTGCAATATTTACCTAAGTAGGAAATATTTCCTAAGTTGCAAATATTTCCTAAGTAGGAAAACATTTTTTAATGGAAGGTGGAGATTCTTTTACATGCTGATTTTACAAAAACAGAAAATTCATCTATCCCAAATGACAATCAACAAATGACTAAATATCCACCCCTGAAGTATAGATAAGTCCATAGAATATTGTAACTGCTGTTGAGATTTTATAAATAGTTTTCTTTAGATGTTGCTATGTTTTTAATTATGTTGGAAGTTTACTTATTACATGCTACAGAGATTCTGAATAAATGTGTTTGCATGTAGTAGTTTACTTTATTAATCAGTGTCAGGAGCTAACATGCTCTACACAGTGCATGAACTGTACAGTCATTGAAAGATATGTTTACCAAGGTGGAATTTTTATTTTAGTCTTGAAATTAAAATGTGTTTTGTCATGTAAGAGTTTTTTCTTTACAAGTCTTTAACAAAATGGTGGAAATGTTTCTGTATTTAAAATAGGATTGTATCCATCAATGTATGAATGGATCATGTTTTATAAATCACACTTAACACCCTCACAAACATTATAAAAATCACTCTTTAGTCACTGATTCTGCTGAATCTTTCTATAAACCCAATAAGTATTCAATAAGTGGTAGGAATATCAAAACACCTAAACACAAGAGTTAAACTATAAAACAGTATAGATATACTGCTACTTCATGTGAATTTTTATAACCGAAATAAATTTTATACCACAGCTTTTAATTAGGAAATACAAACTAGCTGCTTTAAACATCAAAAAGAGGCTCACAGGCATTCTTATTTTGACATGTTTCTCAATGTTTAATGCCTTAATAAGATATTATGTGTTTCTAAATGTATAAAGCCCTAATTTTTTATATTATTATGTTTCTATTAAAAACAGTTTTGGGATGTATGGCTATTTCTGGATTAAGACATTTTTCATGGTGAAATAATATTCCTATATATCATAATATTTTGATTATAAGTAAACATGATATAAGAGGGGGTACTGAGAAAAAACAGAATTATCTTTCTGAAGGGTGGGCCCCTTGTAGCACAGGCTTCCCCCACTAGGTGAGTGTTCTAAGATCCCATCTGTATCAGTGCACCAGCTGGCATTATTGTGAGAGGCTGTGTTCAGTTTCAGTGAAATTGTTTTGAAAACTAAACACATTTGCCCATTTCATGATGGGTGATTTATGAGCATATGTGCTCACACCACACTAAGCATTCAGCAGTTTTGACTTAAAACGCTATGACCCCCAAGCTCCACCCTCCCTATTCATCAGATCTTTCATGAATGAATGACTTTTTTGTTTCTCTGATGAAAAATCCTCAAAGGGAAATGTTTTGCTGATGGGGAAGAAATGAAACAAAAAATAGCAGAAGCAGTCAAAGGCATCAAAATCAATGAGTTCAAAAACTGTTTGGAGCAGTATAAAAAATGTCTGAATAGGTGCATTGCATCAAATGAAGAGTACGTTAAAGGTGGCTAAAGTTTAAACATGTAAGAGTAAATGCACAATTTTTTAAACAAATTCTGTTTTGTGTATGTGTCTCTGTGTGTGTGTCCCTCATAATTATTACTTATCTAGAAACTGGTTGTGATGGAAAATATTTATTATTGAATAACATTGTTTAGAGTTACAAAGATTAAAGCAATAATTTACTTAGACCATTTTGCATTGTCTAATGATTTATATCCTCTCTACTTCTATAACATGCATTTTAGGGTTTACCAGGCACTGCTTGCCACTACTTCTAATCTTGTGTTTAGTAGTAGTTGAAGAGTCAGCCCATTACTATTCCTAACCACATTAGAAAAACATTATTTCTTTCATTATAGTAAGCAGTTAGAAGAACATGAGCAGAGTAGGACCAATAAGCCAGAGGTTAGCAGGGAGGAAAGCCCTGGGTGCCTAGCAATGGCAAATGGTAAGGTGAGACCTCACCCCAGGGTGACCTGTTCTCCCTGAGTGTATTGTTGACCATGTCATACAGACCTCTTGACCCTTCATACTGCTGGTCATGTGGTTGTAATGTCAAGACCAGCTGCGATAACTAATGATAATCCCCTGTCCTTGCACTAACCAATCCGTGGTGACCATGACTTTGAGAAGACACATCTGGGAAGCTGATGAATATTCTAGTGAGACCCTCCCCTGAGACATCCAGATAAAAGTCCTTAAAACAAAGGATTTAGGGCCCTGGCTGGTGGCACAGTGGATAAGGTGCCGGCCTGCAAACCCAAAGGTCGCAGGTTCGATTCCCCAGCCAGGGCATATAACCAGGTTGCAAACCAGGTCTCCAGTCAGGTCTGTGGCTGGAGGCAGGTGAGACACAACCATACAATGATGTCTCTCTCCCTCTCTGCCTCTCTCCCCTCCCCCCTTTCTAAAAATAATGAAATAAAATCTTTAAAAAAAAAACAAAAAAACAAAGGATTTAGGGTGTGCTGTCTCTCTGGAGCAAACCTATACCGTTTTCCACCCTTTCTTCCCATAAGATGCATACCAATGTTGTCTTTCTCCTACTCTAAGGGCCCTTCTTTTGCCTCTGTATATTGTCCCCTGAACCCACACCACCCACCTGGCTTGCTTCTTCCATGGCTCACTTCTTCCACCTCTGTGACTTAATACATAGACTTTTGCTTGTATTTGAGTCTAGGCTCTTGAATTCTTCCTTAAGCAAAACTCAAGGACCAAGGTCTAACATCTGGTACCTTTCACCATTAGCAATTCACTCAGATAATATCTGGATTTTGCAATTACTATTATACCTCAAGCTCTTAGCCATATCTAATGGTCACTCATACCCTTTAAGCTGCAATCCCTGGTGAAACAGCCTAGTTTTGCGCCTTCTTTTTTTGTTAATTTAGTTTTATCATTGCTGTATTACATCCATCCCCTTTTTCCTCCCCTCTGTCCCCTTCCCCACCCACCCACTATGCCCCAAAGTCAATCCCACTCTTTGTCTATGTCCATGGTTCTTCCATGCTAGTTCCTTGACAAAATTGCTCCCCTTCTTTGCCTCCTCCTCCCTCTCCCCACTCCTCCCCTCCCCTCTACCCACTGAAGGTCTATTCATTGTATTCATTTATCTGGTTCTGTTTTGCTTATTTGTTTGTTTTGTTCATTATTGTCCTGTAATGGGTGAGCCTTCTTGACTAGACTCTGCCTAATGAATGGCTAACCAGCTACTTTCCCAGCTAGAACCAGAGCCCTATGTCCAACTCCAGTTCACAAATTGGAGGTCTTCTTCCCTGGAGACTGAATCCTGACCAATGTATTTCTAGCAATGTCCTGGCAGTTGTCTCCACAGAAGATGGTTTTGAAACCAAACACACCAACGCTGTCTGCTATGGAGTATAACTTATTACAGAATTAGCTTCAGGGCAGAAATCTGTCACCGAAGTCCACAGGAATAATATTGATGAGTTGTATCATATAAAAGTTTGTCTTGTAATTTCTTGTGGCTTCTACAATTTCAAATCAATCCATTCCTGTTTTAAAAAGAGAGAGAAAGAGAAGTGCATAAACCCAATGAAGCTTAGACAAATACATTGCTGAAATGCCTCATCTTTTTTACCTTTGTATATTTCTACTCTTCTTTACACTATAAAATGTAAATGTATTTATAAATCACCCAGTAGATGACTCCTTGCTAAAGATAATAATAATAAAATATTTGTTAAATTGTTTAATGAGTACATGAATAATGTCTAGAGACAGACAGTATCTGCTATTGATGGAAAGCAGATTATTGGTTAATGTTAATGATAATTGAGTACATATTATTGAAAACAGGCTTATAAGCTGAATAAGAAGTGTTAAGATATACTTTTAGAAACAACTTCTGTCCTATATAATTTTCCTGCATATCTTAATTTGTTTCTTGTCTTTCAGAACATATATTGAACAAATCAAGTCAACTTAATAATTACCTGCTCTTGTTTCTTGTCTTTCAGAACACATATTGAACAAATTGAGTTAACTTAATAATTACCTAATTACATGATTAATTCAAGTAGAAGCATATGTGCACTTCTGTAGCTGTCATTTAAGTGTGCATATATATCTTAGCAACAACTCCTTTTACCCTTTTTCATTGTTCATAAATTTGTGGTATTTAATTATGGTAGAGGGTGTAGTGTGTGATCTTTCTATTACAATACACACTGTCCAAATATCAATTTATGTCTTAAGTTGTGTCTTTAAGTATAAATGTGTGCCTATTGGAAGGAAAACCCTTTGTCTTCATCTTTTCTATCAAGTTAATTGCAGTCACTAAGAAAACAGGGGGCTTTTTTCAATATCCACAATATTACTATATACTTATTTAGTATATAAATGTCAAAGAGAATAATGAGAAACAGTAGGATGATGCCAAAAGACAACTGTAGATTTATGCTTAAGTTGCAACAGTAAAGAACTTAAAAGTCACCACTCTTGTCCTTATAATAAAATGAGCTAAACCAAAGAAAAATAAATGACTTCTTGAACTCATTGGAGAACCGAGTTCTCAAGGCGAATCATCACCCTGAAATCAGGAGAGATAACGAATTTGGAGGGTCATTCCCAGGATCCTTTAAGCTTGCAATTTTGACAAATCGCTGGAGGCTGAGTTTAAATAACAAGATAGTGCAAAATGCATGGAAGCCTCAATTTAGGAGGCTGCCATGCTTTCATTTGTTTCATCTCTACAGACCCATGAGGTGTGTTTTGCCTGAGAAGATCTGAGAAAAATGTGATGTTGCTCTGGCTGTCCCTGAGCCATATCCTTTTATAATAAACTATACTCTGTTAAGTATAATGTTCTCTAAGCTCTATGAGCTACTCTAGCAAATTAAGCAAATCCAAGGAAGAAGTCATGGAAACTTCTAAGTTATCATCAGTTGATCAGAAGTACAGGTGATAACCTGGGTTTGCTATTTGCATATTACCTGGGGCTTGGAAGGCAATATTGGGAAACTGAACCTTTAACCTGTGGCATCTGATGCTATCTCCAGGTAGATGGTGTCAGAATTGAGATAAATTGAGATGAACTATAAGAAACTCAGCTGATATTCAATAATTGTTTGTTGGTTTTGGGGAAGCCACCATGTTGGAATTGGTACTAAAACTTATTTAATGTACTTCCAAAATAAAATGGTGGGATAGGCATTGGACAAACTTCTACTCCAAAAAGAAGACAAAGTGGGGGCGGGGGGAAGGAAAAAATTCCAAGCAAGTTCAAAAACCAATGTGGCAAATTACATTAGCCCTTAAGGCTTGAGTATAATCCACTTTGTCTTGACACTCTGACCTCCAGGCCCAGTGGGGCAGATTTCTTGCCTTCCAGACATACCAGGGCAGAGGTCCTGCCTTCTGGACACACTGGGGTTTGTCCCTTACAGCTCTGACAGGCAATAGTTGGGTTCCTGAAGTTTCAGGCAGCCCCAACCCCACAGGTTTGGGTGCCTGTCCCCCAAGGTTGCTGTCTTCTGCCAGAGCTGGCTTGGGTCCGAAGCCTTCCACTCTGCTTGGATTTCCTGTTCTTTGAAATCTAGGTGGAAGAAATCGTGCCCCCACTGCACTCCTCTAGGCCCAGGTGGTTGGGGCCAGGTGGCACAGTCCCTTTTTCCTTCCCTTTCTGGCCAGGCAGGCTTGTGTGGGGGAGGAGGAGCTATTTCTTCCAACAACCTGTTCCTGATCACTTAGGTACTAGATAAGAAGATTGGGGTGCTGGCTAGAACTCTTCTTTCTGAGGACTCACCAGAGTTACTTTTAATGATTCTGTCATGGCAATGTATTTGTTGTTGTTTTGTTTTGTTTTTGTTGTGTTTTTTTTTTTTTTTTTTTTTAACATGCACATAAAAACTCTTGCCGTCTCTCCTCATTGCTTCATTTCAAAGTCACTTCCACCTTTGAGGTGTTTGTTACAGCAACACCTACCTTCTCAGTACCAATTTCTCCCTCACTCTGTTTAGGCTGTTTGCTAGCACAAAGTACTATAGATGGGGTAGCTTATAAACAATAGAAATTTATTCATCACAATTTTAGAAACTAAAAAGTCAAATGAGGGCCTGCTTTCTGATTTATAGAGAGCCCTCTTCTCACTGTCCTAATAGGCGGTGAGGAAGAGGAGTCACTGGGTACCTTTTACATGAACACTAATCACATTTGTAAGATCTCTGCCCTAATCACCCCCAAAGGCCTCATCACTGAATACTATCACACTAAGAATTAGGTTATGACATATGACTTTTGGGGAGAAACATTCAGTACATAAGTAAGAAAAATTACTTAGGTTGGAAACTTTGATCCATATACAGAAAAGAAAATTTTTGAAAAAGATGTTAATAAAGATAAAGACAGAATCTTTGCTGTTTCTTAGTCTTAAGTTACCCAAAATGGCCTGAATAAAGTAATAATTAATATTAAAGATATACAGACTGATCATAGGGCATGGAAAAGTGAAATGAATGGTATTTATGTCACAGTATATAAAAGAGAAGAATTAAGAATCATCTGTTATTAGATACCTACACTACATGTCAAAGGTCATTGGTTCAATTCCCCAGTCAAGGCACATAACCAGGTTGCAAGCCAGGTCTCCAGCCAGGTCCTTAGCTGGAGGCAGGTGAAAGGCAACCATACATTAATGCTTCTCCCTCTTTCTTCCTTTCTCCCTGCCCTTCTCTCTGAAAATGATTAATAAAATCTTTAAAATAAATAAATAAATAATTCTTATCACCAACTTAAAGGCAATCCTTAAAATATATAAAATCCTTTGGGACAGCATGAATGGACCTGAAAAACATTATGCTAAGAGAAATAAGCCAGTCAGAGAAAGACAAATACCATATGATTTCACTCATATGTGGAATCTAATGAACAAACTGAAATAATGGGGAAATGGAGACAGACTTACAGACAGAGAGCAGGATGGCAGCTAGAGAGGAGCGATGATTATGGGTGTAGGGATTGAGCAAAAATGAAAAAAGGACTCATGGATGTGGGCAATAGTATGGTGATTTCTGGCCGAAGAGGGTATAAGGGGACTAAATGGTGATGGCCAATACAATAAAAAAGCATATTAGAATATATAAAAACCAAAAATATCAAAAGAAGTATTTTAGTATGTTAAGAGAAGACCTAAAATGGAAGCATGTAAAATTCTAAATTAAAACCAGAGAAGGCAGAAAGAGGAGGACTATAGAAATTAAATTGTGGAAGTGACTGTTAGTTGTTGAGAGTTAAGGGCAGAATAGGTGGACCACTGAGAAATTTTCCTGGTAAAGAAACTCCTCTGTATGATACGATATATCATATTGCTATATGCCATGATATATTTGCCCAAAGTTATAGAATGCATAAGATCAAGAATAGATTATAGTGTAAACTATGGAGTTTGGCAATTATGATGTATCAAAGTTTGCTCATAAATTATAAGCATATCACTTTGGTGATGGATGTTGATAATGAAGCAGGTTGTGCATGTGTGGGAGCATAAGGTATATGGGAAAACCTTCCCTTCAGTTTTGCTATGAACTCCAAACTGCTCTACAAGGAATAGAGTCTAAGTATTAAAAAAAAAAAAAAAGAAAAGAAACAATTACATCACGTTAGATGATCCAAATATACTCACAATCACTTTAAATGTGAACAGTCTAAGTAATTAATTAAAAGACAGACATTTTCATGGTGGATAAACAAGTGCCAACTAGCCATGATCAACCAGAAGCCCGCATTAAATAAAATAAAGACTCAGGTTTTTAAAATAAAATGATGGAGAAAGACAAACAAACAAACAAAAAAAGAGTGAAGGAGATATGTCAAAGCAATATAGCAACCAACTAAAAGAGCCACCAGTAGCCAAAACCAGAACTGTTTGAGCAATGTAATACATTTAAATTATAACCTAAACATAAAATGAATATTCATGAGTCCATACTGATATAAACAAATGATTAAATAAAGATGGGAGAATAGAAATTTCTTATGGCAAAAAATTATAAATGCTGTATGTAGGTACTTAGGCCTCAAGAAGGTAGAACATATTTCCTCTCTACTGAAATTTCCTCAACCAGGCAATCAAAATAATATCAACAACAATGAAATGTTGTAGTATGTACCCTACATATGATGTGATAAAATGGGTTTCTATGATTTTCTTCCTCCTCTAAATTAATAAACCCAGTTAATTATGAGAAAAACATCAGACACATCCCATTTGAGAGATATTCTACTCAATACCTGACTAGTTCCCCTTTAACTGTCAAAGACATCAAAAACAAGAGAAGTCTGAGAACTGTCACAGCCCAGAGGAGCCCAAGGAGATGTGACAGCTACACGAAGTGTGGGATCCTGGAATGGAAAAAAGGACATTTGGTAAAACCTAAGAAATTGAAATAAAGTGTGAACTTAATAATAATGTATTAAAACTGGTTCATTAGTTTTAATAAGTGTTTCATGTTAATGGAAGATATTAATAAAAAAGGAGAATGAGTTTAGGGTACAGAAGAACTGTCTGTCTTATTTTATAATTTTTCTGTACACCTAAAACTGTTTTTAAAGTTTATTTTAAAAAATGCAAAGAGTAAAATAGAAAGACAATGGAGAAGTGTACAATATCAAAAAGGAGGACCTACTTGGTATTAGATGCAAGCATCAACTGATAATCACCAGGGTAAAGATTTCCATCTGGCTGTTATTTACCATCCTCCTCACACCTTCATCTACATAGCTCTTGAAGTTTTATAAACATTCAGATAGAGCACACTTTCTACACAGAAGAATATTGACATTTTCTCTTACAAGATATGAGTACCAGTGCTATCTTCTAATATCTATAAATGACTCCCAAATTTTTTTGCTAAGTTCAAGAATTTTAAAACTATTAACCTAAGAAAAAGACAATTGTATAATTGTATCAGTGATTAGTCACACATTTTTTGTACTACCAAAGGATTCAAAATTTTTAAAATGTCTCAGTTTATTTTAGTATCTCTAAAAATGTTTTTTCTATATTTATTTAATAAAGATTAGTGTATAATCTACTTTGTATCTGACTTTCTTTGCTAGGAAACATGGCAGATAAGTACTTGTTCTCATTCACTTTGCATTCAGTGACTGAGTGGTAAGTGAGATATGACCTCTTGGGATGATAGTGATGATGATTGATGATGATCATGATGATGGTGATGATGATGACGAAAGAGTTATAAGAAATAGTCATGCCTTAGAGAAGCCTATGGAAGACACTAACAAGGAGAAAACTGAAGGTACAAATGCACAGAGGCTGGAAATAAAACACAGTTCAATGTGGATTCAGGGTAGAGAGATTCTGTCATTTTGGTAGCGACTTTGAAACCAATGAATTGGCATTAGCAGAATCCAGTTTAAGTGTTTTGTTGAAGTTCTGTTGAACATAGAAAGAAGGAAGGAAAGAAGAAGGGTTTCCAGTCAGCTAAAAATAGGTAAGAACAACCAATAATTAGTAACAAGTGTTGTTACTTGTTCATGTTGCCTGAAAAGATCACACCATCGATTTTATTTACACTTTTGTGGATATGGTTACTGCAAACTAAGCCATGATAGATACTGAAGGCAATAAGAAAAACAAAAGCAAAATACCAGGTTCAGTTAATGGATGTTTTGCTCATTTAAAACTGAAAAAGTAGAAAGCAATAAAAATTGGAGGAAGAACATAGCCCTGGGAATTATGAAAGAACACAGGTGAACCCTGAAGAGAAGAAACTTTGTAGGAAGGGGGAAGGAATGGCAGTTCCGATTGGTGACATTCCAGTAATTTGCATCATGTTTCTCCGTGATCAGTAGAGTGGCCTGAAGGAATCTTCCGTGGCTAATTGCCATGACCTATGTTTAATTTAATAAAGTCACAGCTGCAGAGCTCTTCTCCAGGGAAATTTCCAGGGTCTGTATGGCTTGAGGGGGTTGATATCCATAAAGCTACATCATTTCCTTGCCGGAACTTTAACTTAAAGACAAAATTGCTAGAAAAAGAAAAGGTTTCATGAGTTTATGTACTGAATGCAGAGAGTTTGATTAAGGATTAACATTTAATAGCTGTGTAAGTTACACCATTTTTTATTTGGCTCAAGCCAGACATCTTTAAAAATTTTTAAAGGATAAAATATTAGCATTATTGAGCATGATAATATTTATAGTACTTCAAGTATATTTACAAGAAGATAAGCTCAAAAACTCATATGCTTTTCCTCCCTATGAATGTAACCACCATTACTGTTTTCCCAAGCACCTAAAACTATGGCTGGAACAGAATAGGCATGAAAAGACATGTTAATTAAATAAACAGATGCAAGAACTCTAGAGAGACTCAACTAAGTACACATAAAGAGGATTTGCATTTATTCAGGCTTATTAAGTAATACTTCATGAGAGTTTGATATAAGACCACTGAGAAATAAAAATGTACATATATATGTAGATGAAGTACAAAGTTAAATTTTGAAAAACTCACAATATGATAAATCATACGGGGAAAGTTTGAACAGAGAACAGAGTGGTTGTGAAATATGAAGGGAAGTCTCAATAAATCCTGCTTATGGGACTTGGATTGTTTTCCCTGAGATAACATTCTCTTGCTGCTTACTTTTATAAAATTTATCAAGAAAATTTGAATAGCAGATAATTTAGGAAACTTAGACTTCTCTTGAAAGAAAAGTACTTGGCCGAGTTATTCTACCCATTGCAAGCATCATATTCTCGTCAGAGCTAGTCAAAAGCATTTCTTTCCAAATTGCATAAGATTCAAAACCAGTTTTTGTCCCCTATAATCATTGGTTTCAACAGAAAGAAGAGCAAAAGAAGTCATTCCGGCATGGAGCAATTGAAAGAGAAAAGCTTGGAGTGAGAAAAATGGGATCGAATACACAGAAGTACTAGTTAAAATTGACTGCGGTTATCTATGCGAAGAGTACAGGTAAGAATTGCATCTGCAGTAGGCAGGGTGAATACCAAAGTAGAGAGGTTTATTCAGTAGTCTATTAAATTTAGGGAACAGGAGAGTCCTAGCTGATTCTCTGTTTCTTTCCCACTGGAATGTGGAAGGTCAGCCTATCATGTGTTTATTATAAATCTATTGATTTCATTAGTAAGCACTTTAGTGTTAATTTTTACAAAATATAAATTTCAATGGTAAGAAAACCATTGGTGAAAAATAGTTAGATAAGAATGATGTATTTTAGTCTTTTTTTCCAGCAGGATTTTGTGTGCTGTGGGCAGTATTATGTACTGTTTCTAATGTAACCCCTTCAGTGTATATCAAACCTTTTAAGGGACATCAAAACGTGAAATATGCTTTCTTATGTTACACTGAACCATATGTCAGATCAACAATCGGTTCAATTAGAAGGTACAAATAAACTGGATCCATAGCATCAGAGATGACTTAAGTAACTGTATTTACATACATTGAAGTGAATTTTAAGTTGAGAAAGCAAGAGTTAGAGGTTTTATTTGCCTGTCAATGCCTGACAAAACTACTTGTATCAAACTTTGAATAGGGTGGAACTAGTGGCAAAACTGTTTTTGGTGAAAGATAAGTGCATTAAATTGTCCTGTGTAGAAGTAATAACATACAAATTGTTGAACTATCTATGTCTTACACATGTTCATCAGGCAGTATTTGACAAGATGTAGGTTTTTCTATAAAGATACCATCTATTACTATGATTGGATCCTATTAAAGTTATAATATATTTGTGATTACAAATAGATTGTTTGAAGCTGGTTAGGGTAAAGTAGATAACGAAAAAAAGTATTCCCTTAACATGTGTACATATTTTTTGAGGAGGCAAGCATATGTGTCAAGCACAATTGTACAGTGATTGTCAGTCAAACAAACATCAAAGATTCTCTGGCTCAAGGAATAACCTTACTGAGCAAAATATAAAATAAGTCTACAATATTAACCTTATTTTAAAGTTAAAAAGAAACTACATGTGGATGTTTAGGAGTTATAAGAAGGATTAGGAACATGTTTAGAACATCACTCATGTTTACTTTTGTAGGGTGTGCATGTGTGGGTGTGTGTTAGTATGTGTGTAGGGAGGTTCAGAAATACTAACCATAGTTCCAGTTTTCCATGGATTTATTCATACTACTTCAGCATCTCACTATAAGAATTTGTAAATGATAGTCATACATTTTTTTTGTCATTTATATCTTCAGGATCCAAAGTTCAGGGAAATATAATCTAAATATTTCATCCTAAGTTTAGATGTCTATACCTGCACTACATGTCCAGACATAAAGTATTCCAATCTTTGGTGGTCAATAATAATAATTTTCAAATTCTTTGGTAGCATTTTCATTCACACATATTTGAAGATTTTTTTCCAAAGGTTTTATTTATTTTTAGAGAGAAGGGAAGGAAGAGAGACATCAATGTATGGTTGCCTTTCACCTGCCTCCAGCTACAGACCTGGCTGGAGACCTGGCTTGCAATCTGGTTATGTGCCTTGGCTGGGGAATCGAACCAGTGATCTTGGTGTTTGCAGGCCAGTGCCTCATCCACTGTGCCACCAGCCAGGGCCTGAAAATTTTTCTTTACCATTATTAGAATATATGACTCCAAAAGATAAATATTTATAACACATATTGATACATATAAAATTGTATTAATTTGTTATTATTGTTAATTACATAGTATTAATTATACAAGTTTAAAGTTCAAGTAATCTTATGTAATACTTAAATGATAATAATTTTAATAGTCTATATTCATTCTTTAAAATTAATATAAAGAATATCTTATTCAAATATATTTTGAGCAAGTAGGTAAAATGAGAAATTTTAGTATTAAAGATAGAAATTATTGGTATGTGATAACCCTGGAAATAGAAATGACCAATATGTTTTAGTTTATATAAGACAATTATATCTTGCCTTTGGCTAAGAAGTTACTTTCAAATCATATTTATGTTTTACTTTTCCTCAGAGTTTTAAGATAATTTTTCTGCTTTGTCTCTCAAATAAAATTCAAGATGTCTTAGTAAAATAATACCATTTCCTTCTGCTTTTACAAAGAATAATTTGACTGAAAATTTTCTAATGTTTATTAATTCACTTTGCATCTAATTTTTAATATATTTTTATTGATTATCACGGATAATGAATATTGTTATTACAGATGTCCCAGTTTTTTCTTCTTGCTCCCCTTCACCCGGTACTCCCCATTTCCTCTAGCAATGACCCCCTTAGTTCATGTCCATGTGTCATGCACATAATATTTTTGGCTTCTCCATTTCCTTTATTATTTTAACATCCCCTTGTCTATTCTGTAACTACCAATGCATACTTCTTTTTTTTTCACATCTAGGCAATTTGCCGCTTAATTACTACCTTCTAATTGTTAGCCCCTCAAATCATATTAATACAAAGTTTTCTTTTCATTATTTCAAAATACTATGTTAATTCATTTATTTCAAAAATTACTTTTAAGTACTATCAATTGCAATGTTACCAAACACATGCACAAATACATACATAGCTTTACAAATATAACACTAGAAAAAAATGTTTCTACTCCTGTGAAAATGTCTAATAACATAATTTAATTGCCTTCAAATTTTTTCTATAGAAATGTTTTAGTCTAGTTTCTGTCATTTCTTGTCCCTGAAAAAATTCTTACCTCATAATTAACCTTCTCAAGTCCTACATACATTTGCTTGATTATAAGCAGACTTCTGAACTTAAAAATAAATAAACAAACTCTATTTTCTTTATCTTTTTTTTTAAATTTTATTGTTGTTGTATTACATCCATCCACTTTTTGCTCCCCTCTGTCCCCCTCCCCACCCACCCATTCCCCCCAAAGTCAATCCCACCTGTTGTCCATATCCATGGTTCCTTTATACTAGGTTCTTGTCTGAACTGCTCCCCTTCCTTGCCTCTGCCTTCCCCCTCCCCCTTCCCCCTGACCACTGAAGGCCTATTCACTGTATTCATATATTTGGTTTTGTTTTGCTTGTTGTTAGTTTTGTTCATTGTTGTCCTGTAATGGGTGAGATCATGTGGTATTTGTCCTTCACTTGGCTTATTTCACTAAGCATAATGAAAGAATGCTCAACATCACTAGTCATCAGAGAGATGCAAATTAAAACCACAATAAGATACCACCTCACATCTGTCAGAATGGCAATCATCAACAAATCAACAAACAACAAGTGTTGGCCTGGTTGTGGGGCAAAGGGAACCCTTGGTGGGAATGTAGGCTGGTGCAGCCACTGTGGAAAACAGTATGGGGTTTCCTTAAAAAACTAAAAATGGAACTGCCTTTTGGTCCAGTGATTCCACTACTTGGACTATACCCAAAGAATCCTGAAACACCAATTCATAAGAACCTATGCACACTTATAGCAGCACTATTTACAATAGCCAAGTGCTGGAAACAGCCTAAGTGCCCATCAGTGAATGATTGGACCAAAAAACAAACTCTATTTTCATTCACAAAAGATGTATTCTTCTTTATTCTTTAAATCTGTAATGTTCAATATGGTACCCATTTAAAATGTGGTCGGTTCAAAATGTGATATACATACTATAAAGTATATACTGAATTTTGAAGAGTAAATATAAAAAATTTAAAATATGTCTATAGCTCATATAATTATTGCATGTTAAATGATAATATTTTAGATATAGTGTAGCAAATTAAGCATTTTTCTCTAAAACTTATTTTACTCTGGAATGCTATTTTGTGAACTATATCACATTGGATTGCAGAACTCACTTTCATGAAAGCTGTCCTGGAGGCAGTGCCAAATCCATAGTAAAAAATTAATTTCATTTCTGAGCCAGGTCCCAACCCCCTTTGATAATGCAACTCAACTCTATTTTAAGCTACTGGAAATACAATTAATTCTTTTTTGAGTTTTCTACCAATAGATAGTAGATTGATTTTCATTTTTGTCATGCAGAGGTCTTATTTCTCTCAATACCCCTCGTTTCTCCTCTACATATATTTTACTTCAGAAATAATGGCACTTGTGGTGCTCACCTGGTTCCCACAGAGTAGAAATTATTATATCCACTAATTCAAGGTAAAAAACAAAAAACAAAAACACTAGGATTTAAATAATTTTGTAGAATAATAGTCTACCTATATTTAGAACTTGAGGTTGACTCTATGTGGTCCTAAACTAACTACTGAACTGTTTAAGAGTCTATTGGGATAAAGATTAGGTACATATATATTTGAATAATGAAGTTTATTATAGCATTAATATATTTTCCCAAACATCCCCAGTTTGGTGGCCTTCATTGCTATAAATGTCTAGTTTCACTATCTATTTGAAAGGAATCTCATGTAATTTAAATGCTAATATGAGAATATATATTGCTTATGTACAGGGTGCACGTGATCAATTGGCAATAACTTTGCATCTCATTTCACATGCTTCTTATTAATTTTGAAAACTATGTTTCTAAGGTTATGATTTAGCATCACTGTTTCAGATATAAAGTATTAAATTCTGAGAGAACCGTCTTGTTAAAGGAATACGATGTTAGAGCAACCATAGTTTCTGAATTGTGTGCAGGGCGAACTGCTAAGAAATCTGTGGACTTCAATAACATCCCTTTATGTACAGTTTACAACGTGAAGAAGGTGTATGATGCTTGTTGTCACCAACAAGGAAGACGCATAAGTTAAAGTTGGTTCCTATCCACTCAGCTACCCTATGCCCTTTGATTGGTGCATGTAATTTATTTACATTTAAGGTTATTATTGATAGGTACTTATTCATTGTCATTTTTTTCTCTTTGTACTTGTACCTATTCCCCTATCTGTCTCTCCCTCTTCACCCTCTTAAAGCAGACCCTTTAGCATCTTTTGTAATGCTAGTTTGGTGGAGACATATTTTTACCCTTCTTTTGTCTGGGCAACTCCTTATTTCACCTTCTATTTTGAATGAGAGCCTTGCTCTGGATTATAGAGTGTCTGTTGAGAAATCAATTGGATAACCTTATTGGAGCCCCCTTGTATGTTATTAGCTGTTTCGCTCTTGCTGCTTTTAGGATTCTCTCTTGTCTTTGAAATTTGCCATTTTAATTATAATATATCTTAGAGTGGGTCTCTTTGGGTTCATCTTCACTGGATTCATCTTTGTGCTTCCTGAACTTGCATGACTTTTTCTTTCATCAGGTTAGGGAAATTTTCTGTCATTACTTTTTCAAACAGGTTTTCAATCCCTTGCTCCTCTTATTCTCCTTCTGGTATCCCTGTGATATATATATTACTATGTTCCATGTTGTCCTGCAGCTCTCTTAAAACCTCTTCATCTTTTTTCAGTCCTTTTTCATTTTGTTATACTATCTGGGAATTTTTTTCTACATTGTCTTCACTTCCTGATCCAATCCTCTGCTTCTTCCAGCCTGATTTTGATTCCTTCTACTGTGTTCTTCAATTCAATTCAGAAATTGTATTCTTTATTTCTTCCTGGATCTTATTGATAGTTTCTATGTCCTTTTTAATGCTGGCGTAGTTCTCAGTAAGCTCCTTGTAGCTTCCCTGCAGTTCTTCATAACACCCCTGAAGTTGTTTATAGTTTTCTTTGAGCTCACTGGGCTCATTGAGCTTCTCCATAATCATTATTTTGAATTCCATGTCTAATGGTTTGTTTGCCTCTATTTTATTTAGCACTCTTTCTGGGGATTCCTCTTTTCCTTTTCACAGAAGATTGTCCTTTTGTCTCTCCATTTTAGGTATCTCTTCTTGTTTGTTTCTGCTTCTTAGATTGATCTGCTTTGACATTCTATCTTTTTTTGGTAGGGGACCTGTGGGATTCAGTGGTGCAATCTCCTTGATCTCCTGAACTTGATCCCTTGGGATGCCCTTTATGACTTTTATTTAGTCTGTCTGGTTGTACTTGGGTTTTTGATGTTGTGTTGCTGTTTGGTGGGGCCTTTCCTCTGGTTAGCTGATTGAGAGTCACTCCTCCTACTAAGTCTTATATATGGTTGTAGAGGTGTACATTCTTTCTTTTTTCTTTTTTTTTTTTTTTAAATATTTTATTATTTTTAGAGAGAAGGGAAGGGAGAGAAGAAGAGAGGGAGAGAGACATCAATGTATGGTTGCCTTTCATCTGCCTCCAGCTATGGACCTGGCTGGAGACATGGCTTGCAACCTAGTTATGTGCCCTGGCTGGGCAATCGAACCAGCAACCTTTGGGTTCGCTAGCCAGCTCCTTATCCACTGTGCCACCAGCCAGGGCGAGGTGCACATTCTTTATTCCCTGGATCCACCCCTGGTGATGTCAGATTGTGTCCCAGTCCAGGTCTAGGCAGCCTGTTCGAGACCACCAGATATCCTCTGTGTTTATCTGTCTTCATCACTTGTTAATCCAATAAATCTGTGACCAGTCATCAGATTTGACCACCATTGGGTGCAGCAGATTAATTCCTATGGGCAGAACTATTGCTTCTACAAGGTCTGCTGCCACTTGGAGAAGAGTGGTCAGCCTATGAAGGATGGGTCATCACTGGGATCTCATGGGCTGCTCCCTCATTTGTCTCCTCAAAGCCATTGCATCAAACTCTCAGTAAGCATCTCTAGTCCATTTTGCTTTCTCCTGCTGGAGACCAAGGTAGGGGTGCCACTGTATCTTCATGTTGGTCAATTTAAGAACTCTGTGTCTCTAGCTATCTTGCTCAAGCTGGCAAAACCCCTTGGCTCTTTGCTTTTCACAGCTAGATGCCGTTTTACTCTCAGCTTTTTTGCTATTAGGCTGGGAAGCCCAACTGGAATTTTAGACCCCACCCTTCGCAGGTGGAACCCTTTGCTGCTGAGATGTTTCTCCATTGTTTCAGCTGCCACCCATGGGAGCCCAGCTAGCCCTCTTGTGTCTCCACACCTCCTACCAGTTACATTGTTATGAAGCAGCCTTTTCTGTATTGTCTGTGGTTATAAGGCTTCTCTCCAGCTGGTATTCTATTGGATATTCCAGATGATTTTTCCATTATTAAGTTGTAATTCTAGATTGGTCCTGGGAGGAGGCTGGTGCAGCTCCACTTCTCTGTCATCTTTGTTCTCATCCATCCTTCATTTAATTTTATATTTTTTCAAGGATAGCATAATTTATGAGACTAAGAATTTGTGTAATTATAGTTAATTTCAATTCTTTCAATTCACAGCAGGCATACAACCAAGTTGTATAAGAATTTGCAATAGACTCTTACACATAATTTAATTACATGTGAAGTTGTGTTTGAATTGCTGGTATTACTCAGCAAGTAGTTGTATTCTTGTCAAATTAAGTGAAATCAAATTATGAAAATGACTACTAATAAAAATGAGACATACTTTTTGTCTTTATTTTTTTAAATAGTAAGTTTCATTTGGAATAATTTTCCCATTAAGTGTAGAAATCATAAGCATACTATCTTCATAAATGTCTTCAATTCACTTTTTAATATTAGGCACATCCATTTGGAAGTCTTTAAATTTTGCAGACAAATATTTCATAGCATTTTTTACATAACATTTTTGAAAATAATTTTCAATATATTTTTATAGCACAAGTCATTCAGTGTTGATACACTCAAATAATGTAATAGCAACAGGAATCATGTAGTACTTGTAATTTTAGTTTAGAAAATGCACATTCCAATAACTTAACTGAAATTAAAATTTATTTTCCAAGTTTAATCAACAGTGCCACCAGGTGGTTACATTAATGCAGGAAAAGAAAATTTGTGAAAATGTTTTAATAGTTTAAAAATATAGAGATTTTATTATATTTCACAACAAAACACAATGGGCTATATATCTATAGTTAATTTTAATAAAAACTATTTTTAAACTTTCTTTAACTTATTTTTCTGTATTTAACTTATAATTAATTACTGAGTTGCATAAAATTTAGTGAACTATATACTACTAATTTATTGCATGTAATCATTTCTTCTTTAGTAAGCACAATTTCTTAAATTATACCAGTTTGAATAATGCATAGATACCAACAACCCAAATAGTCCAAATGAGAAACACATAGACTGTATTAAAATAATGTAAATTTGTTCCTTTCAGTGTGATTTTTTCAAAACTTTACCTTAAAAATACTTGACCTTTTCATTTAGATAACATCTGGTTTCTTCAAAATCAATAGGTACTTTATGCTATATTTAATCAAATTCATAATTTTTAAGAGCCATACTTCATGCAACATTATTTTTTTAATGTTTAATTAATTAATTTATTATTTTTAGAGAGAGGGAAAGGTAAAGAGGCAAAGAGGGAAAGAGACATCAATGTATGATTGCTTTTTACCTGACTCCAGCTGCAGACCTGGTTGGAGACCTGGCTTGTCACCTGGTTATTTGCCCTGAATGGGAATTGAAGAAGTGACCTTTGAGTTCACAGGCCAGCACCTTATCCACTGTGCCACCAGCCAGGGCTCCTTAAATGGATTTAAAAACCTCTATAATGTGACCTTAATCTACGTCTCCTCATTATTACAATCTTTTGTTGTTGAAGCCATAGAGAAGAAAATATAGAAAAAGGCAAAACACATGTATTTAAAAAAAGGAAATTAATAATTTTACATATTGCTTTAAATATGGTTAACACATAATTATTAATATTGATTAAAATATATAATAAAATAGCCTTTGTGATGGCTATAGTTCTCCCTACAATCTGTTTACATGTCCCCGTGCATTCACCTCCCCTTGAGTGTGAATCTAGTGACTCATGTCTAATGAAGAGAGCGTAGCAAGTGTTGGGCTATACCCAAGATTAGGTTAAAGAAAGGCGGTTGTTTTGCTGTCATCTCTCTGATGAAATACCATGAGATCAGAAAATATTTCTGCCCAACAGACAGCAAGGACCTACAGCCCTGCCCCCAGCCAAATGTATGTGCTTAGAACCTTATGCTCCAAGATGAGAAGAATGTAGCACTTGCTAACCAACAGATGGGCTGTAATTGTGTGAAATACCCAGAGGCACTCAGCTAAGTGCCTCAGATGCCTGACCCCAGAAGCTGAGATAATAAATATTTGCTGATTTAAGCCTATACGTTTGGGGACAATTTACAACTCAATAGATGGCTAATATATTCTTTGCGCCAATGACTGACAACCTGAAACCACTGTTTTCCCACATTAGTCACAGGAATTGGCTAAAATTCTTGCTTCCTCTTGAAGTAGCCTGGCAGGTCCAGTGATTTGAAGCCAGAATTGCAGAAGTGATCAAGATTATGGAGCAGACTCAGACCAGTGAAGGGGAGTAGTAGGGGATAATCAAGAAGTAAATGTTTTACAATGCCCTTCTCAACACCCAAAAGGCAGATTCCTAGATGAACTAGTTCCACTTGGGCTATATTTATAAGACCCAAAAATGGAGCAATCAGCTATTTTTGAGAACCATTGCTGGCTGGGTAATGCACTTTCTGGTATTTGTTCTTTCTCTTTTTCCTTTTTTAAACCCCAGTTTCAATTGCATTACACTTCCTAACAAAATTCTAACCCATAGGTTTTGCCTCAGTTGCTCTTTTTCAAGATGTCTTTCTGCAATATATATATCCATTAATTATACTTCTAAAAATAGTATTACATGTGGAAATACACAAAAACCTAATTTTAATTATCTTTAGACTTACTATAAATTTAACTTAACTCTTCTAGTATGTATTTAACCTATTTTAGCCACAAAAGAGATATGAGGAATGTGAAACTTCTGATTTTTTTTGCCAAATATTTAAGAGTGTGGCTCTGAAAATTTAGATTTATAACCCTGGCTAGTGTAGCTAGGTGGATTGAATTGCTCTCCCATAAACCAAAAGGTTGCAGTTTTGATTCCAGTTGGGGCACATACCTAGGTTGCTAGTTAGATCCCTGGTCCAGGTCATCTGAGGGAGGCAACCAATCCATATTTCTCTCTCTCTCTGTCTCTCTCTGTCTCTCTGTCTCTCTCTCTCTCTCTCTCTCTCTCTCTCTCCCTCTCTCTCTCTCCCCTTTAAAAGCAGTGAAAAATGTCAAATGTTCTTGGGTAGGGAAACAAAAGATGAAAGAACATTTAGAGCTATATAACAATGTTGGTGTAAAATTATTGTGAATTTGTCATAATTATTTCAGAAAAGAAAACCAATACAATCTGAATGTTACATTTAGGTGTTAAAAAATCATGTGCCATATGGTGGTTTGTATATACGTAATAGACTAGAACATCTAAGGTTTTTGAGAATGAGGTATTTTAGGCAATCACTACACTGTTGTCCATGTCCATGAGTCCTTTTGCCTTTTTTGCTCAATCCCTCCACTCCCTAACATCCTCCCCTCCCCCAAGTTCTGGGTTTCATTTAAAGCTGAAAATGAGTAAGGGTTGGGTAGCATCTTCGATGTGTGACATGTTTATATGAGAATACCCAACATTGTTTTTCTTTATTTCTACACTCTATATTGGCTGAACAACAAGATTAGAGCTCCTAAATAATGTAAAAAGTTATATCCAAAAATTCAATAACAAAAGCAACCACACCTCAAGTTTCAAAATAGAAAAAGTATTAGAGAAAAGAAATATAATTTCTCCTCAGCAGCCACTAAATTACATTGAACATGGAAATTTATTGGTTATATACAAATTAGAGAAGAGTCAAAGGAGAAGGAAGATGAATGACCTGAATACTTAAATCTGTGCCAGGTGCAGCATAATGGATATGAAATACCTATGGTCTTGGCTTTAAGGCAGTTTGGATACTCAGTGTACAATAAATTATATGTAATAGAAATAATTTGTAAGAAAATGGAGGAAAAAATTAAGCAAATTAACATTTTGAATATGTGAATAATTCAGAAGAAGCAGTGCTAAAGAGGTTATTATCCTAAACTGAATCATAGTTGTAATAATATAATTTATATACAAATAATATATATATGATTTCTATGTCATATTCCTAAAATATTCTTGAATGTTTCTAAGCAAATTTTGTTGACAGATATAAAATAATCCTATAATGGTGTTTATTCAAGGATAAATATTTCAAACTGCAATTTATTGTTTAGCCTGCTAATTACCTTGTCATAATTCCTTAAATTTTAAATCATATTCTGAACTATAGTAGCCATTCCTAAAACTCTGGCTTAAAAAAATTCATTGTAATTATATAGCCAATATTAAATATTTGAAAAAAACTCAACTCAAATCTACTGATTTATTGCCATAGAATGTATATACTAATTATTTCAATTTTTTCTTAAGTTAAATTTTTCATTTATTTTGAAACATAACTACCCTGGCATAGCTGATTCAAATTGTAAAATTAATTAATTAGATTTCCAAGAAGAATATTCAATATTGATTTAAACATGAATCATTGAATTGATTTTTTTCTTTTTTCTATTACCCTTTGTACTTCCCTACCTCTTGCAATCAACACACTGTTGTCCATGTTCGTAAATCCTTTTATTTTTTGGCTCAATCTCTCCACTCCCTAACATCCTCCTATCCCCCACAGTTATCATCTGCTCTTCATCTATGAATCTGTCTCTATTTTGTTTGTTATTTCAATTTGTCCATTAGATTCCACATACGAGTGAACTCATATGTCATTTGTCTTTTGCCAATTGGCTTATTCCACTTAGCATAATGTACTCCAGGTCCATCCATACTATCACAAAGGGTAAAATTTTCTTTCTTATGGCTAAGTAGTATTTAGTTGTGCAAATGCCAATAGTTGTTTTATCCATTCATCTACTGATTCCATATCTTGGTGATCGTAAATAATGATGCAAAGAACATTGGGGTGCTTACATTTTTTCAAATTAGTCTTTTGGGTTCCTTTGGATATATTCTGAGAAGTAGAAACAAAATAAAAAATAAACAAATAGGATTATACCAAACTAAAATGTTCTTTCAGCAAAGGGAAATTTCAACAAAATCAAAAGACAACCCACAGTATGTGAGAACATATTCATTGATACAGCTGATAAAGAGTTAATATCCAAAATTTATAAGAACTTACAAAATTCAATGCCAAAAAATTTTTAAAGAATTCATTTTTAAAACTTCAATAACCAACTTCATGTTAGCTTTGTGTGATATCAATATTCTATTACAAAAAAAGTTTAATTTATAGAGGCATTTTCATGTAATATGGGTCATTGGCAAAAATAATAACCTTGATGGCTTTATAAAATTAAAGGGTTCCAAATCATTAACATACAAAATTAATAATAAACCATTTAACATAGATCCTTGAGGGAGACCAGATGTTCTAGCCTAATTAGAGAAGACCTGACCCTAGATGATGTTATATTTCAATCACTTTTTTAAATAAGCATGAAGATTTAACACAGCCACATAGTGGCATGCTTAGGAATAAGAAAGCCTCAGTGAAATGTCAAAACTGTACAAAAGTTAAGAGGAAAAAATGTCACACTCCCATAAATATAGAAATCAATCTCTTTGTTTGTTCTTATGAAAATATAAAGTCCAGTTTTTTGCAGTATTACTGAATGATAAAAAACATTAGAACCTATAACAATATTTAAAAATAAAAAATATCACAATATTTAAAAAGATTAAATAATTTAAAATATTCCCAAACCAAATCAAAATAGGACCAAAGTTAAAATGTTATAAATATTCATCTTGACAGGTTAAAAAATTCAATTTATTTAAATTTTATAATGATAATATGCCAAATTTAGCGTTTATGTTTATGGAAGCAGGGTTCCCAGTTTAACAAAAGATAGTATAAATCAGTTTTAAATATTACCTTAAGTAAAGAAAAATATTTAAGAAGACTAAAAATCAAATGCATTGGTACCAACCTGTGAACCCAAAGGTTGCTGGTTCAATTCCCAGTCAGGGCATATAACCAAGGTGGCAAGCCAGGTCTCCAGTGAGATTTGTAGCTGGAGGCAGGTGAAAGGCAACCGTACATCAATGTTTCTCTCCCCTTCTTCCTCTCTCCCTACCCTTCCCGCTGAAAACAATGAATAAATTTTTTTAACCACAAAAAATATTAAATGCATGCTTAGTGATTAGTCTTTATTTATTCATTTCTAATAGAGTTGATTACAAATAAATGTACATGAGGTTTTTAGGACAGTTAATAGATGGGGCTCACCAGTATGGTAACTGGCTTAATAACTCACGAAAATAATCTTAATGGGAAGTTTTCCATTACTTGTGTAAAAACCAAGATTGTGACAGAAGTCCATTGAATAATCTATTGTGAAATAATGAATCTTTGAACAAATTAATTTGAAATCACTTATTCTCAACATTGGGAAAAGGAAGGGACAGAAAATAGGGTATTACATTATTCTATACTTAAATACAAAGAATTATCCAAACTAGATTAAAAAAGTAGAAAGCATAAAACAACTATAAAAAGAAATGTTGCCTGTAGTTTTTAAAATATGACTAAGTGCATTATAAAGAAAATTAAAGATAAGTTCCAGACTGGAAGATGATATTTGGAAAGGATGTGTCAAACAACATTGATAAAGAACTCATATAAATATTTTTAAAAGGACTAATTTCAATAAAAAATAATAGACAAATAAGGGTAAATGCACAGTTCAAAAATTACCAAATAATTTTGTTATTATTAATGAATGTATTTTTACTATACTTTCCTTTGTAGACAACTAGTTACTACAAGTCTCCATACATAAAGGTTCTTCTATGGATTATACTAAAAAGTAAAATTTTGTTGTAAAGTGAAAATCAGTTCAAATTTCTTCCATATTGTCTGCTGTCTTTCCAAAATGGCCATATTTATTTTATTTTGGTTCATTTTCTCATATCACTAAGATTATTGCATATTATCAGACTGTTTAATTTTAATCAGTTTGTGATCATATTTTTTCTACCTCATTATGTTATTGCCATAAACAAAATCAATAAAATTTAAAATGTGAAACCAGACTACATCTCTAGAATAAGTATTCTTAGTCATTATGTATTTATTAACATTTTATATATTGTTGGATTCAATCTGCTAATATTTTGCTTAAGGTTTTGTGTCTATTCATTGAAATTATTGGTATGAGGTTTATTTTCTTTTCATTTTTTTCAGTGTCTTTGAAGTTCTCTTCTTAGTGTTCTTTGAGATTCTTGAATATCTACCTTATTTGGATAATTCTTATTCATCATTTCTTCAAATAATTGTTTCAATCTCTTGTGCTCTTTTTCTGAACGGTAGACATTTTTATGTTATATATGTATACCTGCACTCAAAGCTTAATATAAGGGTTCAAGTAGAAATTTTTGGGGGAAGAAAAATTTTAGAAACAATCTTCTAGTTTCACATATAGGGCAACCAAAGTAAGCTTACAGTTATAAGTACTCCAGTTTTTTCTTGTATAGCTATTTACAAAATTATTGTATTATTTATTTATATTACAACTGTAAACCTACATTTTCCCACCCTTATATTTATGGTGATAACCAACTGTAGATTCTGTTTTGATACAATCCTGAGGAAACAATAGGTGAGCGCAAAGTGGAAGGATGCTTTAAAAACTTAGGTAGAAAATAATGGACAACAATAGGGTCTTTAATGCATCAGTGACCGATAAATAGAAAAGAACTTGTAAAAGTGAGAAATATGAATATGAAGTCATAGGTCACCTTTCAATGATAACTATGAGTTTTTCAAATAATATTACTATTTAATTTTATAACATGTATACTTTCACTGAGCTCAGATTATCTGATTTAACATGAAATTAATTTCATGCCAGAAATTTGTACTGTCTACCAAATAGCTGTTTTGAAAAAATATTAGACTATCTATTGCTTAGCCTACTAAAGTTTTCCTGAAGCAGAACGAGCTGTATAAACACATATATCAAATTTACGTGCAAGAAACAAGGCTATCATTTCCTCACTTTACGATTGCTATTTTAGTTTCCTTGCTGATCAGCCTAGCACTAATCTCACTCCCCTTCAAGGGGCTGAAAAACTAAATACTGAAAGGGTGACTTCTAACATTTCCCTTCCACCTAATGCATATTATTTTTTTCCTCTCAGAATTCATCAATTCCACATCTGACTTAAAAATGCAGCCAAAATGAAGTTTCCAGTTTTACAGTGTAACTTTTCCTTCTCAGTTTTTTTTTTTTTTATCCTCACCTGAGAACATTTTTTTTATTGCTATTAGAGACAAGAAGGGATAGAGAGAAACATCAATGCAAGAAAGAACTATGGATTGGTTGCCTACCATACTTGCCCAGGCCAGGGATTGCAAGCGCCTGGACCAGGCATCTAACCAGCAACCTAGGTATTTGCCCCTATTGGAATGGATCTCTTAACCCTTTTGTTATGGGATGATGCTCCAATCAGTTAGCCCAAACCAAGCCACCATCAGCCAAAGCTCTTATGTTCTTTACTCTGCCATGCCAGTGTCTACTCTTGTGCCACTTATTCAGCAACTGGATCGCATAAAATATTCTTTCTTTCCTTTCTTCTTATCCAAAACTTGGCAGCCTTTTTTTACATGCCAAAAAATAGGTATAGTCAAAAATGACCTTTCTTGAAATATGGTTTTAGATGATCAAATTGACAATAAGAATTTAATCAAGATAAATTTCATCTGCAATTTCCGGTACCTCCTAGAATTTTGTAAGGGCTTTTATTCATTTTAATTTTATTTTCTTGTTGGTTGTGTAAGGGATGACAGCAATTTATCACAAAATCCCTGAGAGTCTCTTCACTTTTGGGAGTGACCCCTAAGGAGCGTTTCTTCCAGGGAAGATATGCAAGTGTCTGTAAAGTCACAGAATTTGAGGACTTTGTTTCAAATCTTATTCCAGAGTCCTTTCAAAGTGCTTAGGTACAATCAGACAAGTGGCCTCCCAGCTTTATCTTTGTTTTAAATTATGAATCCACTAATCTCAGGCCATAATCTATTTTCAAAATCTACTAAAGATCCACCTTGGTTTCAGAAACTTTTCAATTATGGCTTTTATTTTGGCCTTTAACAAAGGAGTAAATGTAAAAGATACTTGAAGAGACTCACCTGGAAACTCAGGTAGTCTTATTTTGAAAGGTAACTGTTTAATAGTCTCTTTGGAGTGAAAAGTCAATTTAGATAGGGGATTACTAGAATGAAGTGAGTACTCAAGTAAAGAAGGATGGTGGGTAGCAGTTGTTTCAGTTTTACAATCCTTTGCTTAGATACTTCTTGTGTTTTTAATTTTTTTTATTATTTTTTAATTTTTTTATTTATTATTTTCAGAGAGAGGGGAAGGAAGAGAGGCAGAGAGGGAGAGAAATATAAGTGTATGGTTGCCTTTCACCTGCCTCCAGCTACGGACCTGGCTGGAGACCTAGCTTGCAACCTGGTTATGTGCCCTGGCTGGGAATCAAACCAGCGACCATTGAGTTCACAGGCTGGTGCCTTATCCACTGTGCTACCAGCCAGGGCTGTTTTTATTTTTTTTACTAGTCTTTTATATCATATCTTTCAATGAAGCTGTTTTTGAATTTTGAAGCCTTTTGGTCGTTTAAATTAAATAGGTATCCCATTCTGTCAGTTTGATTTGGGGACTAGTGCTTTTAAATGTAGTTCTCAAATGATGTCTTCTCATTGGAACCTTTCTTACAATGGCCATCATAATTCTAGGTTGTCTTTCCTTCACCTAGGTGATTCATTCATTAAATTGACTGATATTTATTAAGTGCTTAGCAATTTAGGGAGAGTTGATGAAGAACAGTGAAGAAAGGAAATCCCTGCCCTCATAAGTTGATGTCCCCACGGAAGGATGTGAATGTGAGTGATGTTATTGGGGGTGATGTGCAGGTGCCTACACATTGTCAGCTTTCCTTGGAGTGCTTTGATCTCGTGCATTACATAATGCTTGACAATAATACCATTTAATTATCATATTACTGTCATTTTATTCATCTCTTCCCTCTGACATGTATCACACTAGAATTATATTAAACAAAATCAGAGACAAGTATTTTGATTTATTCTCATTTTGGAGGCAAGATGGGGCTAGTATATGGTAAATACATAATAAGTGATTATTTAGAATGGAAGGGTTAAAAACAAGAAACTTTGTTGGAAAGATAGTCACTTCTACTCAAACTTAGTTTTATACTACACTTGCCCTCACAGTCTTGGAGCCTACATTTTGGATTAGGTTTAAAAGGCCAAATGAGCGTGGCAGCTGTTCAATGGACAGAGCTGTACAACATAGCATCCACAGAGCTAAGACAGATGTAATGGATTGCGGCCTTGAAGGAGCAGAAGAATTCAGTGTGACGAGAATCCACCAGCACAAAGGCAGTGGCACATACAGAATTCCAGCTGTGAGAAATGAGGAAACAGCAACAGCCACTGGAAAAAGCCATTCACAGCACTTCTGTGATAACTTTAGTCTTGATTTACATTCAACATTGAACTCTTTACCTTTTAAAGTAACTTCTTATAAACAATTTGGTCTTTTGACATTTATTCCTAAAAGTCTTTCCTAACTAAAATTCTTAAAGCAAAATTCTTCTCATTGTGAGTTAAAAAGCGTAATATCCTGACTTAGGTTTTGTTTCTGGTTAGCTTCAGAAATTCATCCTGGAAAACATTAAATGGTGGAAGAACCTAGATAATTGCTCATTAAGTTTATATTTTTCAACAGTTTCACCTAAGGCCAAAAGCACGATAAAATATGTTCAGGATGATGTTGACTAATTAAATTCTTATAATATACATGTTCTCTCCTACAGTTCTTTTGTTTTAACTTGTATTTCTTATTGTGGCTAAAGCTATTAATAAAAATTTACATTTTATTTTCCAAAACTATAGATTTTAATTATTAATTTAATTTCATTTTAAATAAATTACTCTCTATCTCTTAAGCAGATATATTTTCCACATAGTAGCCATAGAAAGGAATCTAAAATCATGTGAGATAATATACCATCTTTTTTCATGAGCAATTGTTAAATATTAAACACCACTGTTTTTTTTAAATATGAATGCTTCATGAATTTGGGTGTCATCCTTGTGCAGGAGCCATGCTAATCTCTGTATCATTCCAATTTTAGCATATGTGCTGTCAAAGTGAACACAAACACAACTGGTTTTTAGGAAACTTGATTCAAAAGGGCTATTAAATTTCTATGACAAAAGAACACAATTGGCTTTAATTTTATATTTTTATTGAATAAGAAAGAAGGGGAACATAGATACCATGTGGAGAGAAAAGGTCAGTAAATGAATATATGAGATCTCTCTAGAAGATATCCAGCCATGTAATATGAAAAATAGGCACATTTATTGAAGTAGATACAAGATGCAAGAAATTTTGCACATAAGACAATGACACCTCAGTCCTCTTCAAAGTAAGCACCTTGGGACCTCACACAGTTCTCCCAATTGCCATCAGCTGTCCTATTGCATTACCCTGAAACTCATTGATGGTTCAAAATTTCTTCTACTTCAAAGGTGATTTTTGTTTTGGGAAAAGCCAGAGGTCCAGGATGCCAAGTCTGGGCTGTAAGGGGGCTGAGTCACCTGGATGATTTGATATTTCACAAAAAACCTCTATATAAGAAATGAGGAATAAGCAGGCACAATGTCGTGATGAAGCTGCCAATCACTAGATGCCCATAGCTATGGCCTTCTGAATCATCTGAATAGATAGAACCTATGGAATGTTCAAACTTAATGTAAAATTTGATGCAAGTTTGTTGTTCTACTTGCATAGTCATTATGAATGTGATGGCCACACAGTGCACATGCCCACTCAACACAATTACAGCTCCCACTGACTAGTACTAAGAAGTCATTATTGTTCACACATGCACATTCCTGCCCACTCTTCTTGGCTGCCAGGTTACATTGGCTGCGGAAACCATTCTCCTTACATTAACAACTACTGGACTTCTACTGTAAAGGCCTTCTATGTAGGAAAACAGCCAAATAAGATAATAAATAGAACACTTAGTAACTAGAAGTAAAGATGAATATGAGAAAATATATAGGAAAAGGGAAAGGAAGAGAAACGAAAGTTTTGCTACAGTTATTAATGAACTTCAGTACTGTCACCTTTCAGCAATTTCTCATACTTGAAATGGTACTATTTGACTCTTGGGATTCATTCTGTCTCTTATTTAAAATTATGGATTTATTTGATTAACATAAATCATTTACTTACCTTTCAAAATTCTCCTTCTTTATTGTTAATTCCTGATTTTCACCAGGCCTATCAAGTTAGTTTTCCTCAATCACTTTACTCCCCTGCTCATCTCCATAATTTCTGGGTAATATCATCCTGGTCTTGCAGGAATAATTCCAAATTAAGGCTGCAGCTCTGTCATTACTAAAATAGTTCATATTAGACATTATCATCTGAATGTCACATACATGCCAGTTGAATTCTAGCACACACTTTCTCAAAACTGCACATTTTAGTTCAAACATTCTATTCCTGCCCTGGCATCCCTTCTTATGGCTCACCTCACACTAATATTTTTCAAATTGAAAAAGTAAATACCTTTAAACCAACTGTTCCTCATCAATCCTTCACCCACTTTCCTCCTTTTGATTTGGCTCCATTACTTCTAACATAAATTTACATTTTGTTAATACATTATAGGCTCATAGTAAAGGCTCATGAAAAATCCTTGACTTCTTTACCACATCTCAATTCCTATCTTTTCTTTTTTCCATCTCCTAGCTAGTTACAATTCTCTGGAGGAAAACAAACCTAATGTTCTTTAGTACAATTTATAAATATATATTTTTAGAAGTTCCACATGTAGTTTGTGTATCCATTGATGTTCAACAATTTTTTATTTTAAGAACTGTAATTTAATTAAATCCTGCACTTTGCACCTACTTAATGATTTGGATGCTAATGAAAAATCACACTTAGAAAGCAATCAGTGTATCAAGGGAATTAAATTTGTATCCATGTATTAACATGGATAAGTGATATTAGTTATTTTCTTTTATTAGAGACTGCAGAAAACACAAAGCATGTACTCTCTTTTAATGCAGATTCTAGTTTAGATCATCAATATTTTAGAACATATGGTGTAAGAGAGCCATTTGTATTTAATTAAAAAGAATTTCTACTGAGCTATTTGCAAAATTATAATCTCAAAATAGTACATATATATATTATAAACATTTACATATAAAATAGGTAGAACAGCAGTTCTACCCTGAACAGTTATTGTTTATTTTAATTTCTTTAAACATAATGTCCATTAAAAAATGTTGGTTCTTTATGAAAACGTGCTTCACTTTATACTTCTACTGACTGCAATTCCAATCATTTATCAATAAATGGAATAAGGTACAAAGAAACTTTCATGAAAACATAATGTTTTTAAATTCTCAAATGTATTTTAAATATATAAAGTATTTCTCTTTCATATATAAATAAAATATTAAATATCTTTAAAAATATGGTATATTATTAATTAAAAATATAGACTTGTCTCAGATAATGAGTACCCTGATGAAATATTTGGTCTTTATAATGGGTTTAAAATACTTCTTAGCCCTTTCTAGTTTAAATATTTTATAATCTTTCTATCTTCTTAAATGATTTTTTACATTTAACATATTTAAATGAGCTGAAGAGCTTTGGATATTTTATTTATTTATTTATTTTTATTAATACCTATGGGCCCAAATTTGTGTACTAATGCTTCTTAGATAAGACAAAAAGAAAAAGAGATGTGCTCCATTTATAATATCCAAACAATCCATAATTCATGGCAGCTGTTTAATTTTACTTTCTTTGTTTATTTCTTCATTCTGTTCTAATACCAAATCCAAGAGTAATATAAACAAGTAGCATTTGCTAAATGTAAGAAGAATTTAAAAAATTATTTTCTAAAATAATTTGAAGCCCTGGCTGGTGGCACAGTGGATAAGCTGCTGGCCTTGCACACCCAAAGGTCACTGGTTCAATTCCTAGTCAGGGCACATAACCAGGTTGCAAGTCAGGTCTCCAGCCAGGTCCATAGCTGGAGGCAAGTGAAAGGCAACCATACATTGATGTCTCTCTCCCTCTCTGCATCTCTCCCTTCCCCTCTCTCTAAAAATACTAAAATCTTTAAAAATAAATAAATACATTTATAACATATTTTGAATGTTGAATATTTGAAAGGATAAATTTGTTTAAAGCATAGCAGCTATAATTAAAGATCTATAAAGAAATCTCTACTTTTGGCTGTCAATCCAAAGTATGCACAAAATGGCAGCAGAGACTACACTCAGATGTGAGCGATCATCTTGCATTTAGAGAAATTTCTGACCTTTAAAAATCAGCTAGTGAGAACTTGAAGGTTGCATTTATACTCACTCAATAAAAATTTTTGAACAAGGTATTATGCATTCCTGTCTTGAAAATTGTAATAATAAACATTATCCAAAATAAAAACATTTTTGGCATTATTAATATAATACTATATAAGACGTATCTAATTTTCATTAAGCCTGGCATTTGAAAGCTATAAGAAAGGTAAAAGTCATAATAAAGGATTATATATATGTTAAAATTCATACTTAAGAATAGTATTTTTTGCTGCACATATTTTTAATTTAGTTTTTATTTATCAATTTGTAGAAGAGAAAAAAGAAAAATAGACAACATATTTTAAATAAAGTAAATTTTATCATTATTTAAAATATTTTGTACATTTTATTTTATTTATTTTTAAAGATTTTATTATTTTAGGGGAAGGAAGAGAGGCAGAGAGGAGAGAGACATCAATGTATGGTTGCCTTCTGCTTGTTTCCAGCCACAGATCTGGCTGGAGACCTGGCTTGCAACCTGGTTATGTGCCCTGGCTAGAAATCGAACCAGCTCCCTTTGGGCTTGCAGGCCTGCGCCTTATCCACTATGTCATCAGCCAGGGCTGGTACATCTTTTAAATTTGGATGCACTAATTTCACCAAATTTGATAGTTTTTCATGTCTTTAAGCTGGTTCTTGTATCATTATATACATCATGACCATATTGGTAAATGAACAATCCTTTCTTTCTTTTCAGAAGTTCCAGGTTCACCATGTAATAATATCCATGCCCCAGAATCAGACCGGGCCACTTCTCTAAGTAATCTTGGTTTATCTTCTGTGGGAATAATATTCCAAAGACACAACCTGTATATTATGTGTACTTGCTAATACTTTATTCCGTGAAGAGACAGAGGTAAAATTACACATGCAAAATTCTCATCTTGACTTAATATATCCAGCAACTAACATCAAATACATTAGGGGTGAACACAATTTAAGTCATATAATGTTTCTGCATTTTTTATATGCAAGACTAGCTTTACATTTTAAACACAAGTTGCATATTAATAGCCTATAGATAAGAAATAAATGAATATCTTACAAACCAATAAAGTGCAAAAAGAAAAAATTAGCAGCTTAATTGAAAACAGTAAAATGTAAAATAGTAGCAAAGATAAACAATAAGAATTAGAAAACCTATTCAGTTTAAAACACATTTTGGATGTTATTATAGGACCTTATGTGATAAATATAGAACAATACATACACTTATTTAAGTAGAGTTTTTTTTCCAAAGAAGGGATATAATATAAACTTTTATTTTTCATGTGATTTATAACATATAAAAACACAAGTATAAGTGTTAACTCTGCAAGCTAAGTACACAAGTGTTTTCAGAAGATCTTATTTTGAAAATTTTAATTATTCTATTTTTATTATAGTTGAATGACCAAACAGGAGGTAAGAAGGGTATTGTGAAAAAAGAGTACATAATTGCAGAAATCTTTCTGTGAAAAGTTTTGGAGAGATGGGTACTCAGAATGCACTATGAGATCAAGAGAGATTTTAGAGCTGCCTTATACAACTTTCTTGATTTATGGAAATATTTAATAATTTAGAACATGCTTCAGAACTGCACCTTTTTTAATGTAGAAGTCAATAGCTACATGTAGCTTCTGGGTACTTGTAATGTAGCTAGTGTGACTGAAGAGCTGAATTTTTATTTTATTTCATTTGAATTCATTTAAGCTATATTTGGCTAGCGTCTATCTTGTTAGACAGTACAGTGCTAGAGCGTGTCTGTATAATGAATAAAATAATCTAACCAAGAGAAAAAAAGGTATAAGACAAAGAAGGCATGTGTGCAAGATGTTCAGGTGACAATTGAAAAGATTGAATTTGAAAAGGTTCTATATTATCCCTTTGCAACAACAAAAATAGGTTAATTATGCAAATCACCATATTATTTTAATTAATTTATCATTGTTCTATTACAGTTGTCCCATTTTTCCCACATTGCTCTCCCCTGCCCGACCCACCCCATCCCCTTTCCCACAGTCAATCCTCACCTTGCTATCCATGTTCGTGTGTCATTTATATTAGTTCCTTGGCTAAACCCTTCCCTTTCTTTCCCCCCTTCTCCTCCTCCCCACTCCCCTCTGGTCACTGTCAATGTGTTCCTTATTTCCATGACTCTGGTTCCATTTTGCTCATCTGTTTGTTTTATCCATTAGTTTCTTATATTACATAAGATCATACCACCATATTATTATTAAGCAACTATAGGCTGAGATCTCAGTGATGTTACCTATACCTAGAGTTTATATTCTAGTAAAGAAAAATATTATGAACATATTTAAATAATATGAATTCATCAGAAATAATTCCAATGAAGTAATATATGTTGGGGTGGCCAGTAATACCTTCTATGAGAAAGAGATGAGAGGAACAATCACTTGAATAAAAAGTAAATTATTGTTTTTATATGAATAAGACCATCGAAGTGGGGAAAACATGAAATTAACCAGTCATGAGATCAGGACACAAATGGCTAGTTTGAGGCACATGGGAGGGTTATGTGGGCTCAGTAATGAAACAGTGAGCAGAATATTGAGGCTGGACAGAAAGACTGGGGAGAAACTTTCTGGGGGCACTTATGGGCTTGCTTGCAGATTATGAAGCAATGAAAGTCATTTATGATTTATTAATATAAAAGTGGCATGATTATTTTTCAGTATTCATTTCCATAAATATTTATGGAACAAATACTGTGTGTTCTAATTCAAGGTATGCTTCAAACATACTTTTCTAACCTATTAATGAGTAGATTTCAGAAAACCAAGAATAGGAGCAGGCAAAAGAGTTCATTCACTGAGAAAATACTTATTGATAAGTTCTATGAGCCATGCACTATTCAAGTTGGTGAGAATATATCAGATATCAGGCTATGTTCTAACCCCTATTTCCTTTTTTTAAATTTGCCCACAAATTAAATGCTCTAAATGCATGGATTAAACTTAATTTCAATGAGCAAATTGCAGCACCTATTGTAGGCAAGATTAACATGCAGATATAAGTAAGTAGAAAATGAAAAAGAGAAGGAGTAGAAGGAGGAGGAACAGGGGAGGGCAAAGACTAAGGTAAAAAAATAAATTCTAAAAATCAAATGAGAATACCTGGTGCTTATTTTTTGTTTTGAGTTGTCATTTGTACAGATGTAAACAGTGTTAGAATGGTCAGCTATATCTAGTACCTTCTGATACTTGGCTTAAATTCACTAACAAATTCCATCATGCAGTTTTTCCTTACTTTTCTTTCACCCAACTTCTTCTATGTTCACCTTCCTTTTATCATCTATGTATGCACTTTCTTCAGATAGCCATTGATAACTTTCTGACACCACTTTGTCTAGTAGATGCACATTTTTATTGACCCAGTCTCCAAAGAGGATCTATGAATAGATACAGGGGCCATAGCAACTGATTTTGGCCCTCTCTGAGAGGGTATTACTTACATTGTGGAAGAAATCACACACAAAAAGTAATTAATAAGAACATGTATTTCTATTAAGTTTAATATAAAATTTATCATATATATAGAAAATTAGTCCCTCACATTTATTTATGCCAACATTTTTATGTGGTTTATTTATTTATTGTTTGTTTTTGCTATACATGATGCATTTGCAGGTTTTGTGTGTTTGTTACTAAGAAGTCTTTCCAACTCCCATATTAAAAATGAACATTGCTGGTCTTAGATGTGTATGTCTGCAGTGTTGAGATGGAAACCACACAATTCAACAGTTCCCCTTACATCAAATTTTAAGAGATCTCAATATAGTAATGATGAAAGAGAATACAGAAGATGGTAAATGTGTAATTAAAGTAGATGTTGCTTAGCTTGATAAAGGTATGGCTTTTCAGCTAAATTATAAAATATCAACATTTTGATACCATTACTATAATCTTGAAATAATGTTTGCTTCTTCAGGTTTTTTCTATATAATTTCTAATGCAACAGAATTCTTCAAAATGCCAAAACCCATTGAAAATATCCAATATTTTTAAAGTTATTTTTTCATATGATCATTTTATTCTTTGGAAATATGTATGTAGATCAGTTATTCTAAACTGTAAAGTGGAAATACACACATATAATCTTCATCAGAAGTAGACTTATTATAATTACTTTCTAAGGACATCTTAGGGGATTTTTGATTAACTTAAAATAAAATCTTTAATTATTAAATTAGTCTGCTTTGAATTGTCCATGCATTAGATCCAGGTTGATAGCTATAAATGAGTGGATTGTTCCTATTTTAAAATGAGTCACTGGTATATTTGAATTAGAGTATTTTTCAAATGCACTCTGGTAATTGTATATGGTTGCTGTGAAATATGAGTAATTTAATCATTTGTAAGAGAATGTCCATTAGAATGCAAGAATAGAAGCCACAAGGAACTTTATGTGAGGATAATGTGTGGCTTAAATTGAACATGAACATCTTGAAAGTAAGTAGTCAATGGATGATTATGTAATGGTTTCAATGAAAATGATAATTAGGTCTCCATTTATAGTCCCTAAAGGCTAGCATGAAATATGCACAGTATTTACCAGTGTTTTTTATTGGACCCAAGAAGTCTCTTTATAATCTGCCTTTGTCTGAATTGCACACTTTCAAGAAGGTTTCTTTTGAAATTGAATTGAAACAGTAATTGATACTGTTTTACTATAACTATATATGTAGAAATAGTAGAAATATCATACTTTAATAATTTTATGAAGTAAAAAAGATAGTGTGGTGATTGAGGGTGGGAGAGTGTAGAAGGGGACTAAATGGTAATGGAAAAATACAATTAAAAATAAAAACAAAAAAGAAGTTAAAAAATGAAGTAAACTATTTAAACATTTTATTCTTTTCAAGAAAATAAAGCAGAACATTGTTAACATCATTTTTTAGGCATCTTAGTGCTTTACATGTAAATTTAATTTTATATTGTAAATAATTTGGATTTTATCACACAATCATCAATAAGGTAAACTTCATTTTAACTAGAAATCTTATATTCAACACTTGATAAAAGTGGTGACATATCTATTCTCTTCACACTTTACCTCAGTATCTCAAATAGGGCCTAAAAATACTAGATTCTTACTAAGTATTTATTCATTTAATTAGACAAATCAAACCTAACCTAGATAGTAAATTAACTCAGAATAAGAAGAATGGTTTGTCATATCAAAAAATCAAAAATTTGCTGGTTTGATTCCCAGCCAGGGCACATAACCAGGTTGCAAGCCAGGTCTCCAGCCAGGTCCATAGCTGGAGGCAGATGAAAGGCAATCATACGCTGATGTCTGTCCCCTCTCTGTCTCTCTCCTTTCCCCTATCTCTGAAAATAATAAATAAAATCTTTAAAAAAAAATTTCTCCTTAATCACACACATCTGAAAATAAGCAGGTTGTAGAAATTAGTATTTTATTTAGAAATTCTTATTTCTAGAAATCAAACATTTTCATTAGACAAATGGTAGCTTTACTTTTAATAGTCTATTAATTTTCTGATTATATATGAAAACACAATAGAGTGATAAGCTATATACTTTTCATTGTCTCAATATATATTTTTAAATAATCAAAATAAAGTTACAGCAATTTTTTAGAAGTACTTAAAAACTATCTGCTATGACATTGTTGACATGGCTTAAAAATAACAAGCTCAGATAACATTTTGGTTTTGTTCAAAATTTTGTTTCTTATTCTCAGGTTACTTTGATTACCTATTTAACAAGGTTATTCTATATCATTTTATTAGACAAAAGTAGTTATTTTTATACTGTGTAGAACTCCTAATTTGTAAGGAATATCATACCCAAGAAAACTTAGAACTATCAACTTTATTTTTCTCTAAAATGCTTATGGATCCATGGCATTCTTTCTTTTTTTAGGGCTCAGGTAAAAACACATTATTCTTTTCATGAGAAAATGAATGTAATTGCAATATCTAGATCATAAGTTTTTTGTGTGGATTAAAAGAAGAAATAAACAGATATCAAAAAAAGTTTAATTTTTCTTTTTGATGCAGAAGCGTTTTCACGTTCAAGACTAAATGAACATGTAGTCCTATTTGTTTTTGCTTTTATGTCCCTTGCCTGAAGAGATTTATAAAATAAAATATCACTACAAGCAATGTCCAAGATTTTGCTACCTATGGTTTCTTCAATCATTTTTATAGTTTCAGCTATTACACTTAAGTCTCTAATCCATTTTGAATTTAGTCTTGTGTATGGCATAAGAAGGTGGTCTAGTTTCATTTTTCTGAATGTATCTGTCCAATTTTCCCAACACCTATTTATTGAATAACTGTCTTTAACTATTGTACATGCTTTCTTCCTCTGTCAAATATTAATTGACTATAAAGGTGTGGGTTTATTTCTGGGCTCTCTATTCTGTTCCATTAATCTATGTGTCTGTTTTTATGCCAGCACCGTACTAGTTTGGTTATTTGGCCTTACAGTATTGTTTCATATTAGGTAATGTGATTCTTTCAACTTTGTTCTTCTTTCTCAGGGTCACTATTGCTATGCATGGCCTTTTGTGATTCTATATAAATTTTTGAAATATTTATTTTAGTTCTGTGAAATACATCATTAGTATCCTGATAGGAACTGCATTGAATGTATAGATCACTTTGGGTAGTATGAACATTTTAATGATATTGATCTCTCCTACACGTGAACACAGTATACGTCAAACTAAAAAGTCTTCACGCAGCAAAGGAAAACATCAACGATAATAAAAGAAAGACAGCCTACTAGATGGGAGAACATGTTTGCTAATATATTTAATAAGGGATTAATATCCAAAGTTTATATAGAACTTACAAAACTCAACACCAAAACAACAAACACGCCAATTTTAAAAAATGGGAAAGGGACCTGAACCAATACCTTTCCAAAGAGGATATAGAGATGGCCAATAGACATGTGAAAAGATATTCAAAGTCATTAAGCATCATAGAAATGCAAATTAAAACCACAATGAAAAAAAAATACCACCTCACCCCTATCAGAATGACTATCATCAACATACCAGCAAACAAGTGCTGGGGAGGATGTGGAGAAAGGGGAACTCTTTTGTGCTGTTGATGGGAATGCAGACTGGTGCATCCGCTGTGGAGGTATCTCAAAAATTAAAAATGAAACTACCTTATGACCCACCAAGTCCACTTCTGGGAATTTATCCAAAAAAAACAAAACAAAACTGAAATACTAATTTGAAAGAATATAAGCACCTCTATGTTCATTGCAGCATTAATTACAATTGCCAAGATAAGGAAGCAGCCTGTGTCCATTAGAAGGATTAAATAACTATAGGGCATATACACAATGGAATGCTAATTGTCCATAAAAAAGAATAAAATTTTACCCTTTGCAATAGCATGGAAGGATCTGGAGAACATTATGCTAAGTGAAATAAGCAGTGAGAGAAAGACAAATGCCATATGATTTCATTCACATGTGGACTCAAATGAACACACTGAACTGACAGACAAAACAGAAACTCATGGATAAAGAGCTGGCTGACTTCTCTGGGTTGGGGGGTTAGGAGATCAAGGGATTTAGCAAAAAAGAAAAAGGACTCATGAACATAGATAACTGATTGTGGGGGGAGAAGAATATGAGAAGCATAAGTGGCAATGGAAAAAATACAATAAAATAAAATTAAAAAGAGAGGCTAAATGAACATTTATGGCTCCATTTATCTAAGTAAGTCTTCAGATTACACTCTTCTTCTTGAGTCCTGTTCACTAAACACCCCTTATTTAGAGTCCTGTTCTCTAAAGTTTTCCAATTGCAATGGCAAGTGGGCAGATACAAGTTGCATGCTAACTGGGATTGTTTCTGTGCACAGTTCACATTGCATAATTGTTTTTCCATGTGAATAACAAGTTGTCCTAGCACAGCCTAGTGGTTTCACACTAATTTGTCATGTCACCTCTTTCATATATCTAGCTTTCATACTTAGCTTTCATACTGTCATAAAAAAAACCTATTATTTGCTTTTCACTAATGTTACATGTTTTAAATTACTACAGTATGTATTATTAGATACCATCAGATCCAAATAGTTATACCTGTGTATAAAATGGGATAATTTCACAAGAAGAGCAGCGCTGAAATTAGGAATCTTGGAATTTATTAGAGAAATTGAAACATCTGCTCCTCCTCCCCTCCAGAGAAAGAAGCAGAAGGCTTATCTTTTATTCTGGAATATAAATAAATCCATTTTTAGGAAAATGTAGCATTTTTTCTATTCTAGAATGTGAGCATTGGTTACAAGGTTGAATAGCTGTCAAATTTAAAGAGGAAGTGGTTTTAGGAAAGAAAAAATAGAGATATATTCTACAATTATAGCATAACAATTATAACATACCAATTTCTTGTTCAGGATGCTGGAATGCATATTTGGAATACCAAAATATTTTTTTTAATGACCTTCCAATAGAAACCTGCCTCTAAAGGCGGAAGCCAAAACGTATTTTTAGCTAAAGCCCAGCAGCATGCTCAATCTCTGTCAAAGCAGTTACACAGATGATATTTTATTTGGGAAGAAAGAAACATAAAGAATTATATACTTGTCATAATCAATTTCTGATGTAGCTGGGCGAGATTTGTAGAATGATCTCCACCCACCTTTTAGAGGTTCCAAGTTGGAATCCCATGGTTCCTAGCGACAGATGGGCCAATCCTCATATCCAGTTGTCTAGCTGACTTGCAGGCTATACTGGAAAGTTTATACTGGCTATAACTGGAAAAGTTTAACTGTTTGGGAGCAAACTTGAATTCATATATATTAGATTAAGTTGTAAAATTTGATTTCTAAATAATTTATATTTTTACTGAGTTGTTTGCTTAATATACAGCTGATAGAGCAAGTTTGTTGAAATATCCCTGATACATAGTTGTCTTGTCAGTTTCTCTAATATGGACATTTCTAACCATGCCTTCCTGATTATTTTTGTGAAGTATCATCCTTTTCTTTCATACATTATTGCAGTATTCCCAGAGTGTTTAATTGTAAACTAGGCTCTACAAGACTTCTTTCCACTTATGTTTGCTCTTTATTTACATTATTTTATTATAAAACTTGCTATGCCCTATGTATTTTTTATTTTATGATCTTCTGACTTGTCCTATTTTCCTTGAGGATCTATCTTTCAGTACACTTATTGCCTCTTTATTATAACATCTTTTTATCTCTGATGGTTTTTAAGAATTATTTTTTTGTTTTCTTAATGTTCTATTGTACCATATTATTATTAAGTATGCAGATGTATTTTTAGTGTCAAGAGGTATGATTGTTTTCTTTTAATTATATTTAATTTTGTTCTGCTTACAAATATGAGAATCTCTGCTTTCACAAAATCTGAAAAAAACAAAATAATTATCTTTTGAAATAATGCCTCTTAAGCACTTCTATATTTTTCTACTTTCCTCTTTGGAGAATTATTAGACAAATGATAGAACACATGTTTCCAACCTTCATGTTTTTCAACCTCTGTTTCATATTTTTTGTTTGTTTTTCCTCATCCACTGCATGTAATTTCTATTAAACCCATTTTTTGAGTATCACTTTTATTATTGTATTTTCAATTTGTTCTATAATTTTTGAAGATTTTACTTTAAAAAAACCATACTTGTACCTGGTAATATTTAAAATTTCTTTTTTAACACCTATATTTATTTAAAATCCACATACATAATAAGTTTGTTATAAAAGTCATTTTGTATATACATACTTTCACTAATAACGTATGTCTCATTCCTAGATTGGAATGTTGCCGCAGGTTCTTTTCAATATGTTGAAAAGCTGAAGTTCATTTTTCTATGGATTTGCTTATGGAAATGTAAAATCAGCATTGTGTTTGTGTGTGTGTGTATATATGTATGTGTGTGTGTGTGTGACCAAAGTGGTAATGTCTTTACTGTTACTAGATGTTCCAGGAGAATTACCATACTGGGGCCCAATTAACAAAAATGTCTAGGCTTGAGTTTATTGAAGGCCTTGGAATTTAAACTTTAATCCCTGATTTCTGGTTCTCCCAAAATAATGAATTGTTATAGGATCTGCTATAGATTGAATGTTTGTGCCCCTCTCCAGTGTGTATGTTGAAACCTGAATCTTAATGTAACAGTATTTTGAGGTGGAGTCTTTGGAAAGTGATTATGTCATGAGTGTGGGGCCATCATGAATGGAATTAGAGCCCTTATAAATAAAAGACCCCAAAGACACCAGATCTACAACACTTTCATTTCGAACTATTTCGACTTGAGAATTTTGAAACCAAATGTTTGTCTGTTAAGTCACTCTATCTACCTATATAGTATTCTTGTTATAGTTTCACAAAGATAGGGCTTTCTTATTACTGTTTATTATTATTATTGTTGTTGTACATAATTTTTAACCAAGTTTTTGAGAGACACATTTTTTCTCCTCCATTCTTCCTAGTGGATTAAATCATTCTAGCCACTCTTTCCCATGTGAAATAGAGTTCTACTTTTATGCAGTAATCTTGTTTAGAGACCTATGTGGGGCACAGCCCCAAGGTTCCACCTTCTTTCATCCATCTGCTAAAACATGCATGTCTTTGTTCTAATATAACTGTTGTAGGTAAGCTTTTTTTTTAAAAGATTTTATTCATTATTTTTAGAAAGAGGGGAAGGGAGAGAGGCAGAGAGGGAGAGAGACATCAATGTATGGCTGTGTCCCACCTGCCTCCAGCCACAGACCTAACTGGAGACCTGATTTGCAACCTGGTTATGTGCTCTGGCTGGGGAATCGAACCTACGACCTTTGGGTTTGCAGGCCAGTGCCCTATCCACTGTACTACCAGCCAGGGCTAGGTAAGCTTTTTCATCTACTTACCATTCTAGTTTTCAGGTTTCTCTTTCAAGTCCCTGAGTAATATCTCCCTTACTCTGAAAGGCCAGGCTTATACGTGAATAAGTAGACACATTCGGTTCTCATTATTTGCAGTAGTTTTATATTTTGTAAAGTCACCAGGAACACTGAATTAGCAATTGCATGCAGAGAAAAGACAAGATTGGGTGCCTTTGGTCCTCTAGTAATGGTATTTTTATCAACTGATCAATATGTACCTGTGTCTTATGTGTGTTTCTTTTAAAAGACACTTTGTTTAAAATATGTTGCTGATTCATCAATATTGAACTCACAGCCACTAGTGGTATAATGTATGCCTGAACTAAGGGGTTCTAACAAAGGTATTTTTTTCCTGTAGGGCACATCATACAGCCTTCTTGAACTGACAAACTACAAAAAGCATTAAGGCTCTGTGCCCTGAGGTGTGGGGGCATTTTAAACAGCAAAATTTTCCACAAAAAGTATGAAAATGAGAAAAAGGTGGTACTAAATAGACTGCTAAAATGATACTCGTTTACAGCATGAAAGTTGAAATAAGGCAGAACATCACCCTACCTTATGCCTGACCTCAACTGGGCATGTGCACATTGGAAGAGAATAATGTTTTTCTTCTATGCATGTCCATAAGTGACCAGAAAAAAACATAAGGAGTCATTGATTTGAGGCTTACAAACAAGTTTTAGCAAGTAGGCAAATCCACAATTTGTAGATATACAATTCACAAAAAATAACGTTCGATGTAGATAAACAGGCATTTATAGATGCAGATATTGGTACTAGCATTTCAAATTAGCTGTAACATTTACTATTAGGAAATAAAAGTCTGAGGCTGTATTTCATAGTTGAATAAACATATCCAACCCAGAAAATATATTATAAACTCTCATATATTGGTGTGGGAATAAATTGATAAAATTTTGGGAAGTGATTTGGTAACATACATATATAAAGATCTTTTAAATAATGTTTAAAAAAGTAATCTAGTTATCACTCTCTAGAAAAATCAACCCTACAAAATTATGAACAGATTAATATACAGACATATGCACTATACCATTATATTTAAAGCATAAAAATTGAAAAGAAACAAAATGCTCAACCACAAGATAAAGCTTACATAAATTAGATTTATTCATGTAAAAATTATTGATTATTGTTTAAAATCAATTAAATTTATTACTATGGAAAGCTTCTGATATAAAATAAGGTAAAATAACAGATATAAATATTTTATATGATGTTACCTGTGTAAATACTTTGTAAAATTAAATCCAAAATATTTATAAATATAGTTTATAGGTATATATTTTCTTTACTCTTATTTGTTTTTAGTATGAATATACATATATTTTGCCTAATTAGACAAAATTAGTGGATATAAGGTAATAAAAAATTACTTCTAGATGAGTGATGTTCAGATGTTATCAGAGTCCTGTAGATATTAAGATATATGCTCATCAATATGCAAGGGCATGGGTATGGAGCCACCTATGATATTAACACAAAAAATAAAATGTAAAAAAGGGAACCCATGAGAATATTTTCTCCTACTTTATCATATTCATACTATAACTACAAAACCTCAAAATAAATTCACAGATCCACTATATAGTGAAGATATACAAAAATTATTAATGAATTCTTAATACCTAAATCTAAAGATCTAACACTTCTGCTTTTCTACTAATATCTTGAAAATAATTTTAATTTTTCATGTGATATTTAACAAAAAATAATATTGTGTGTGCAAGAAAATATGATTTTAGTGAAGAGGCTCAAATATTAGTAATGAGAAATCCATAAAAGAATTATAGGTGGGGGGGGGGGACAGAGGGGAACAAAAAGGGGATGGATGTTATACAACAACAATAATTTTTTTAATTAAAAAAAAGAATTACAGAATCATCTATTATTGTTATATAATTTAATTGTTTATCTTTAACTTTTGATAATTTTTGCATTAGATAAGCATTAGTCACCTACCTGTTGGGAGAAAATCTATTCTTTTAAATACTCTGAGCAAGACCCTACATAAAGAATTGGATTTTAATAGTTAACATTTTAATATTTTTAATAATTTTTAGGTAAGAGTACTTATTTGGCATGTTATTTTATTCTTCAACAAGGCATGGTTTATTCAAATGTCTCGCACACATTAGATGGCCATTTAATATTTCATATCTGTGAATATCTTGCCAGGGACAAAACATGTTTCCCTTTATTGGAAATGAATTCCTGAAGGAAATGTCTCTGCCGGCAGTTGTGAAACTAATTAATTCTGAATTTCACTTTTACAGCAATGCTTGCTACTACAGAACAGAAAAAGGATATTGCCCAAATGTAGGAAGAAAGTGTGTTAAGAATTTTCTTCTAAGAATGTTAAAGGAGGAAAAAAGGTATATAAAAAATCAGAGTTAACATAGAATTTTAAAACTAAAATGTGTTTTAAAGAGCATGTCATCTTTTAGTCAGTTAAATGTTTCTGATTATTTCTATCTACTTCTATATATTTCTAATTATTTTAAATTCCTCAGGTGTTTTGGCAGACATTATCACCATTTAAAAACAATAGTATATTTTTAAAATAAAATAGGTTTGGGACAGAACTAATTTTGAAAATGAAAATGGCAAATCTATTTGAAGGAAACTAAACTATTTTCTTTGCACTCTCTCTAGTTGTATTTCTATGCTGAATTCAATTTTTAATCTCCATTTTAAATTTGAAATATATTAAAAACCATTTGCTGAGAATAAAGGACCTTGAGTAAAAATCATTTCAATAGATAGGCAGTTCAAAATTAGTAAACATTTTAAGGAAAATTTGTAACTAATGCAATAAGATTGTTGACTTTGGTAAGAGAATTACTAATTTCCATAATCCCTGTACCCAACTCGAAGTCTGGTGTGGAAGATTCTCTGCCATTTTATCAACCATATGCTCTATAGAGAAATCCACTGGTTTCCTTTAGGGCATAATTTTAACTTCTAAATGATCTTATTCAATGTCAGTTTTTTAAATATTATTAGTATCTTATAAGAAATACAATAACCTTGAATCTAAATCTAAATATGTTGAGATTATTGTTTATGTGAGTCTATTTATTCCTTGACCAGATGCAATGCAAATTTATTCCTAAAATTTACATGGGGCATTGGCCACTTTTACAATCCACCTCTAACTTGGTACATTGCCAATTACATCTTGGCTGAAAAAAATATCATTATAGTCGAATAAATATCATTAGTAGATGTTCAACTCATTCAGGCTATATGTTATGTCTGACACATTCTTGAACTCTCCAAACCTTTTAAAATATTTTTTTTATTTCCAATTTATTTCACTCTTGGTACAAAAGGTGTTCAAAAGGTAATAAAATATTTTAGAGTTAATAAAGACTTTGCGATGGGATTTTTTTACTTTCCATAATACACTTATGCTATGCTACAGATTTTTAACACAGACTATCTAAAAGCTTCTATTATGGTTCTAACTTTTCTTCTGAAGTTATAAAAGGAATATCTGCCCAGTTAACCTTTTATTTCAATGCTGATTATGTTAACAAAGCCAGATAAGTCTTGCTGTTCCACATTGAGCAACCATATAAGTTTGTTCAAGGTAAATGCTATATGCAATTTAAAGGTCAAGGAAAGTGACATAATTATTTCCAAGAAGCACTTAATGTCACTTGACCATTAATTACCTTGTTTTAAAGAGATGACTTGAGAAATTAAAGGAGTCAATTACAGACATAATGAATAGGTAGTATGTTTCAAAGAGAGGCATAGTTACTATTACATTTACATGGTACTAAATTGTGTTTAGATGGAGCCATTTATAGAAGGAAATAAACCTATTATATTCTCGTTGTATACATTTCACCATTGCTAAGAAAATAGAGCATGTTTGTTTCTAAAGTTTTCTGCTATAACAAGTAATATCAACAGACCCTAGAATACTTTGTATATCAAATGAGAACTTGTTTCCCACTTCAGGAAAAAAAAAAACAAAACTTAAAATCATGTGAAATATTCCTATTCTACTGTAATTTTGTCTTTCTTAGTGGAGGTTATACATCATATAGATGGGTTGGCATGATCCCTGGCATAATGTTTAAGATAAATATTCAGTAGATTTCATGGATTTAAAGTATACTGGTTTAAAAAAATGAAAGCCCTATGAAGATCCATTAAATAAAGATGGTTTAAAATTGGCATTCCAATTTTGGTCCTCACCATTTTAGCAAAAAATATTATTTGGCATTTCTGTTGTCTTTAAAATATGTACAGTGTTTTCTTTTTTTCCACTTTGCAATGGAAAGGCAGCTTTATATGTCAGGAATGATAGGAACCAGAGGATGAGTGAAATAAAGCACATCAACTAGGAAAAGTACCAAAGATTCTCTACAATGCAATGTTGATTATTGCTACCAGTCTTTTCCCCTGAAAGAAATATGGGTCCTATGTCAGATCTGGTGTCCTTTCTTTATGCTGTTTCTAATTGATCTGTCACTTATATCACTAATATTTCATGTCTCTGTATGCCATATCAACTCTTGTCAGACTGTGGTAGTTGCCCTCACAGGGAGTTTTGGTTCACATCCAGACAGGTGAGTTTGAGTGGTTCACTAGTCCATATACTATAATTCCAAATTATGGAATTTCAGATACAGCTAATATAACAGTCTTCTTTGATTATGTAATATGATGACAGTATGATGTTGAGTGCTTGCTGAAATATTTTCTTCTCATACTATCAAATGTTATTTCTAATACTTTGGTTTCTGTTGCTAAACCTCACTGCTAGATCACTTATAGCTTCTTTAGAGCTTTGCTGTCTAACTCTTTATGCACTTTTACAGGTGAAATGTGCTGAATGGAAATGTTAATGCTTCAGTAACTTGTAGGGCTTCTCTGAGCAAAGTCCTCTGCCCAGCTCAGAGTTTTGTATTTGCCATTCTTATACTGTATGTCATTAAATATGATTGAAATGTGTGTTGCACATGCAGATAAAAATAAACCACCACAAGAACTTTGAAAGGGAAAAGTGGAAAGTGAATCTTACAGATTTTGTGCTATAGTTACCTTAAACATACCTATCCTATTCATGTGACTGAATCCTGGACTTCTTTATTCATAGCTAAGTAGAGTCATTGCTCTAGGTTGTCCTCCAGTTTCTATAACTAGTATTTTAAGTTCAAGTACAATTAATTTAGGTAGATTCAATACTTGTTTAGTAACGGCCTACTCTGGAATGTTGGTGCTCTGAAAACATTTATGACTCTATGTAGGTACTTCTTCATGTATCAATATGGACATGTCAAGACCCTCATTTGCAAATGAGCAGAAGCTGCCATGTGTCCATTGTAACCTATTTGAATTTTGAGGGTTCAGGGATAGAACTATACTTCCCAGACTCTCTTGTATATTCACATGTCCATGTCCAATTATCTGGCACTGCTGTCAGCCACCTTCACTCTATCACTAATTTGATGTGGATAAACCTGGGGACCAACATAGCATTAACACAAAATAGCAGGACCTGAATCTCTGAGCTACTGATCAAGAATTTCCATGTGAACTACATATGAATGAGCCAGCCACTGATGATTTTTATACTATACGTTTTTCAGGTGTAATAGCTATATACCTAATATGGATTGTAGCAGTACTGCAATAAATTCCTGTAATATGGGAAAGGCAAAATACCAGTTATAAGAAATGATTACCAAAATATTAAATCACAGTTCTTTATTAAAGCTTAATGATTCACTTTAATTTATTGATTCACAGTAGATATTTTCTAAAAACAAAACTATTAGAAAATCTTTAATATTTAATGTCTATTTGGCTGCTTGTGTAAAGAAAAAGCTTCATGTTTTATGTGTTATTTCCAGAACTCGATGTGCAACTGTGAGTAATAGAAATTTGTTTCTGACAGCGTGCACCTTTCATAAATAGTATGCTAACTCATAAGTTCCTCTTACTGGGCCCAACCTCTTGACATAGGAGTTTCTTTTAACATAGAGTATCTGCAAAAATATGACAGCTTCATAAAATTTAACATTTTAATCCTGTGTTAGGCATAGTTCACACATTTTACATAGCTTTGTGTAAAAATGTTTAAACAAATGACCCCACTCAAGCTCCCATTTTTACAGGAACACAACCCAGTTCTCTGAACCTCAGCTTTCACGCTTGATGAACTTGTCCAGGTAATCCACTTTAAAGCCCCATTCGCTAGTGCTTTCATTATGCTCCACGGCTCGTGTTTAACTCCGATCAGTGTCTTTAACAGATGCTTTTCAAATGCCAATGCAATTTTCAGCTTCAGTCACTGAGTCAGGGTTTAAGGCCAACATCTGGCACTGTATGTCAGCACCTGAGGTAAATAACACTTTTAGTGATATACTTGTCTGGCCCAATAAATGTGTTCATTTGAAGCTGTCATTGGTAGATGCCATGATTTATAACAGCTCCTGCTTCTTCAAACGATGCCAGCCACTGTTCTATAGAATGTTTAGACCAAGGGCTGTGCTGGTTTTCAACATTTTCTTCTTTGGTGACTAGTTACTGAAATAGGAGGACTAGAGAACAAGACTTGAGTATTGAAATAGAGCATGTTTTAAGAAAGAACATCTTTCTCTCTTAAGAAGATCTACGTCTTCACATGAATTTTTGGGTTGTTTAATGCAGACAGAATCACTGAATCTTACCCAACAGAATTATTAAACCTGTTTTATTAGCAATACACATGTAAATGTATATCTGAGTTTTTATGAAGAATGCATTTCAGAAGAAACTGAAATAAGAAAATGACTATTGTAAACAATAAAATAGAATGCATTCAAAGAAACTAGTGTATCAGGGTAAATAAAATAAAATAAATTAGTCAATAACAAGCTATAGACATAATTTTGATTTTGAAAATGCACTATATTTAAGATAATTATGTGATATGTATTATTTTTTATACGTATTATTTTAATTACCATAATAAAAGAACTGATACAAATATAGGTTTTACTAGATCAGTAGGTTATATAATGAAAATTTACCTTACATGGTAAAGATTTTTATGACTCACATGTTTTTATAGGTGATTTTATCCTAGCACAGTTTGCTACTATTTAGAATATTATACTTGTTTATTCATCTTATTGCTTCTTGATTTCTAGCTAACTTATTTTAAGTATTTAATTTATTATTTCCAGAGAGAAAGGAAGGGAGAGAGAAAAAAAAAACATCAATGTATGGTTGCCTTTCACCTGCCTCCAACTACAGACCTGGCTGGAGCCCTGGCTGGAAACCTGGCTTGCAACCTGGTTATGTGCTCTGGCTGGGAATCAAACCAGCAACCTTTGGGTTCACAGGCTGGCACCTATCCACTGAGCCACCAGCCAGGGCCTCTAGATAACTTTAAAAAACTATTTGAAAATCTCACTTATCAGTAAATATTTGCTAGTACAACACATCTTTAAAATATTAATTTATCTATAGTGCTACGATGATTATGCTTCCAGATTTACCAATGGAGAAAATGTGTTAACTATGCCAAAAGGAGCTTCTTATGCACAATAATATTTTCAGTTATGAAAAGTGACAGACATAAAATTTAGATAGAAGCATTGAATTGGCAGAACTTGTACCAACACATTCATAAAATTGCTAACATGTACCATGACTTTGTGGTATGATCAATGAAAAACAAAATATGTTTTTCCTCTCATACAGAATATGATTTCACACAGAAATGAGCAGAAGGTTGGTATGATGGCATGAAAATAGTAGATAATACACATACAGATAGCTCATGTCATGTTAATTATTCATAGACAACCAAATATTTCTGTTTTTTTTAACAGTATGAATAATCACAAAACATGCCACGGGCTTACCCTGTAGCAGTCTTTTTCTGACACATTGACTTAGCTTAATTATGACTGGTTTACTTCATTTTACAGTTTACAACTGATATGAGTGGTGTTGTGTGTACGTGTGTATGCGTGCATGTTTGGATGATGAATGAGTCTAAGGAAATGTGTACTTAAGATGCATACAGCTGACGCAGATTTTATCAGTGCTTGCTTTAGTAGTAAAGTAAGATTTTTACTACTCTCTGGTCCAATTCCTCATATTTCAGCCATTTTTAATAGTCTCCCTGGCCCCAATTTCATATTTAAACCATTCTTTATAGTCTTGGTAAGTATCACGGGATGGCATTACATTAATCAATGATAATTCATTAGAAGTCATTAATGTATATAGTGAACTATATTTTGATGGTGAGAGTTTGTTAGATTTTTGAATATGGAGAGATGCTACCAGGTTATCTGAAGTTCAAGAGAGTTTCTTCAGTATATTGAGTGTCTTTAGTGCCAAAAATCATTAAAGGGAAACAAGGAGTTGTTTAAATGCCTTAGTTACTCCATGGCCCTGTGTAAACCCATCCTTATGCAAGGCCATGCACTCCTCAGGGAACAATGCATTCAAAATGAGCTTTTGCTTTCCAAAACAGCCTGTTATAAACTGTGCAGACTGCAACAACAAAATGTGAAGCTGCAGTTCCTGAAACGAATGCTCCTTTGTACAATTAAGTTTATGAACAACAGATCATGATGAATTCCTTTTTAAAAAAATCAATAAAATTATTGTGAATTTATGCAGCTTAAGGCAAGTGTGAACAAGCACAGAAGGCATAAACTATTTCTGTACTTCTGACTTACAATGACTAACATTTAAAAAAATGTAGTAAAGGGGGATAAATGGTGATGGAAGGAGACAACTTGGGGTGGTGAACACAACACTACATGCAGAGGACATATACAATTGTATGCCTGAAATCTATAAAGTTTTTTATCCAATGTGACCCCAATAATTTTTTTAAATTTATACATATATGTAATATGTATATATGTCAGATCTATATACACAATATTTATAAGGTTATAACATTTTTTCTCTTTTAATTCATGTTTCTATTGTGGAATTGACAGTATATGTTGGGATGGTGGAATCTGAACATAATTGTACCATGAAGAATTGGTTTGAGGTGGATTGTATGGCTAAAGTTTTTAGTAGATTTGTTAAATAATGCTATTAATTTTATTGTTGCTTTTATTATTTCTAAACAACAAAATTAAAAATAAATACATACTATTTACTTAAAAATACAACTTTAGGCCCAAAATGTTTATACATTGGGCTTTGTTTACAACTGCATGTGGGCTTTCCTCCCCTTAAATGAGTCAATTTAAGCTTATTAATTCATTGTATACATATGCTATGGATTTGATTTTTTACTCAATTCTTTTCACCTTTCCTGAATAAAAGTTAATAGTATTAAATGTTGAATTTAGTGAACATCTCACTGTGGTAAGATGTCAGATACCAGCACTTCGATATCCTATTCGTGGTGCCAGATGTCAGGTCCCATGGTGCAGGACCAGCAAGTGATGATGCCGGGGAGGCCTCTGGTCTGGTGCTGAAGAACTTACGTGGTGCCTTTAGGAGGGTTTGCATGCTTTATTGCAGCAGGCAGGCTAACAGCCACCTGGCCAGGCAGCTGAGACTTTTGGGGTCCTCATGCACAGCTGGTCCACTCTTCACAGTTGAGCTTAGGTTAATGACCACAGAGAGTCCATGTGCTCCTACACCCACTGTCCTGCTTCCACATGGCCAGGCACACTGGGCCACACATGGTTTCTCAGCCCTCCCACAACAGTAGTGTGCGCAGAGTTTACAGCAAGGGCAGTCTTATATACACATTGGAACAATGGAGGCTCTATATACATTAGAACAAGGGTTGTACCCCCAAAGTTTACATAAGGGAGTGACATCAGTTACTAAGTTGGTTACTTCTGGAGCCACAGTTTCCAGAGGCTCGGGATAAGATTAACTCCAAGACTATCTTCCCAGCTGATCCAGAGGGAGGTCCAGCCATGAATAGACAGAGAATTTCCTCTGGCCTGACATAAGATCACTTAGTTTCCTGTCCCACAGGATACCCATATATATGAGTGGCATGGATATTGTCTGTGACTATCAGTGTCATCAAAAGAGATACCTGGCTGCCTATGCTGGAGAGAGGCAGGTGGCAATATACCTTGCCTTAGTCTTCTAGGGTTCTGTAACCAAGTGCCACAAACTGAGTGGCTTAAATTTTATTCACAGCTTTTAACCAACTTATAACAAATGTTTCATTATTTTCCTCTGAAAGAAAACATTAAAAAGACAAAAAAATTATGACAAAATTTATTCCTAATGGTATTAATTAATTTTTTCTTAGTCCTGTTTTATGTAGTTTAAAGATAGCATTGGGAGCAGTTATTATTGGTGAGCACAGATTATTAATGAGAAAGGATTGTAAAAATTATGTGCCTCAAAGTACTCTTTTTGGTTTTGTTAGAAAATAATCTTATTAAAATTTCTTGGTATTAACATGTTGTAGGTATTTCTGATTATCTTTTATTATCAGTCATCACTATTTCCTGCATCTTCTAAAAGTTAAAATTTAATTATGTTCTCTACCAGAAAGAAAAGCAAATAAATTCTCAAATGAAAGGAATTCATGTGAATATTTTTGTTGTCTTTTTCATAATAGAATCTTTATAAAAGTAAGTGTTATTTTTTAAGTTCAAGTAACAAGGGACAGTTTCAGTACTCATTTTTAAAATTTTCTTATAAAATATAGAAATGATACTCTAGTTCTCTCACAGAGGATATTTTTGTCTTGAAACACTTCTGTGGGGCACCTAAATGACTACTGCTCGTGTTGTATAGATTGAAAAGGTCATGCTCAAACATCTCTTTCATTACACAGTCCATTAATCAGGAAATCACTGCCTAGCTCTACTTGAAAGTTCTTAATGTTAGTACTTTTCTGTATGGTTGGAAACTTGTGGGTTTTTCTCCCTTACAGTTTTTTTCTTTTTTCCAATTCTTAAAGGCTCTAACAAAATTACTTGCATCTTTGATGAGTGTACTTCTTAACAGTATTATGTTGCTAAATTATTATGTTTAAAAAACTCTGGAGTTTAATCACTGCCTGTGCCTATATAGCTATACTTATCTCTGCCATATCCTTATCTTTTCTAAAGATAGTGACTAGCAAAGGTAAAATTGCTGAGCATTAGATCATCACTTGATCATAAACTTATTTAATTCTAAACTTAATAACCATTATACCTGGAAAAAATGATTGATACTGTACTTCACTGGATTAAATCATGCCCTTTATCATTGGTATAAAATTCTGTTTTTATCTTAAGCAACTTTTCCACTTTTTAAATCAGTTTTTTCAGTTTATTTTCCTGTTTTATGGGTCTAGATGGTACCTTAGATGGCAAACCAATAACTTTCATAATATAGATGGGTTAATGACAGCTATGTTGGAGAGAGGAATTTATTTATTTATTTATACTATGAGACTATTGTGTGGAATATATAAAAAAGACACAAATCCTACCCTTAGGTATTTCAAATAAAGAGTGTCTTTGCATATTAAGTATATGGTTTTGATTCTTGCATCTAATTGTCTGATGGTTTATTATTAGCTTAATTTATTTGTCTATAATGACATATGTAAATCCTATTCATAAAATAATTTTATACTCTCACGTAGCTTAATTGTATTTATTATGTTAATTGTATTATTCCTTAGGTTGAACAAAGACTGCAAGTTACAAAATCACTGCATTTGTTTTCATTATGTTGTAAAAAGCTAAATAAAACTCCCATTATTATACCTAATAAAAATATGTGTATTTCAATTTTTCTTGGCACTGGTTTATATAACATTATAATTTTCTAAGTGCAAGGTTAGTAAATGGATGTTATTCAGATAGTTTAAATTATATTTTAGTCACTCTCTGTATAACCTATGTCATCTTTAAAAACTATATTATTTCATGCTTTGGAATGTGATGTTTAAAGGGCTTTCTTTGTGCATTATTTACTAAGTTACTATCATCTTATCTGGTTCATGTTACAGAGGTTTCTTAAAACACATCAAGGTTTTCCTGCAGTTTAAAATGTTTGAGTGATAAACATTAACTGTGATATAGTTACAAATTATAACAAAAACTAACTCAGCTCAAATGTGATAGAGGGGCCAAGTATTATTACACTTATTCAGATAAATATTATAAATATAAGTATGTATACTCTATTAGAACATAAGATTTAGACTACTTTTATGGAAAGGGACTAATCAAAGAACATAAAGGAATGGCCCATGGACATGGACAACAGTGTGGGGACTGACTGTGGGAGCTGGGGGTGGGCTAAGTAGAGGAGGACAAAGGGGGAATAATTGGAACCAGTGTAATAGAATAACAATAAAAATCCTAAAAAAGACTAAGACATTTTGGAGTATGTCAAAGAATAAAACTCCTGTCAATATGTCTACATTTATCAGGCATGGTGCTAGAATTCAGCACTAGGGAGAGTGCTCCCGTGTGTCTGGGACTGACACTTTTTGGGTCAGTGGGTGCTTCCCAAACTTCAGAAGGGATGTGGTGAGTCTGTTATTGAAAGAACCAACATAACTTAGAGATAGATTAAAACCAGCGGCTGCTATCAGTGAATAGCACTACTGGGAGTCATTGATAAAAACAGCAAACAAAGATGCAGGAACAAGTCTTTGTCCCTCTTCTGATTTCCAGTCTCCCTCTATTGTTCGTCATTAGTGTAATGTAACAAGAAGCCAGCTGGCAAAGGAAAAAGTGTAATTTGCAGATTCCCATACCCAGCATCACAAAGTAAGACATAGATCATTAGCTTCAGAGTTGAAAGAAAATAGTTTAACAACTGGCAGATTAATAATAAGCCAAGATGTTGATGCACCAGTCACCACTGCCTTCTGTATTTGTAGACGCACTTGCTCTTACCAAGCCTGTCCGTAACCCTCCAGCACAGAGGCAAGAACAGTGTGCTCTGAGCTCTGGCCAAGGACCTCAGTGACCCGTCACCCCACATCTCTCTGGCTGTGTCCTTGTCTAAGATTCTAACTCTTAACTCAGATCCGACTCAGGTTTGAGGCAATTTTTGTAAGATCAGTTTTTGCCAAAACATCTTTAAAATTGATGACCTTTTAGTTGAGTTGTTTTTAAGCTACACTTTTGGTGGAAAACAATTTAGCTGGACAAGTAAAATAAAAATATAAAAATTCTTAAAACTTAGGATGATCTAGATAAAACTATATTAAGTCATTTTATAAAATAATAATTTCACTAAAAATTGCCTCCCAACATAAAAATTAATCAAAAAAATTACAGAATCCAAAAATGTTAGAACCATTTTAGTGTCATAATGAGAATGGTGCAGATTTGTGGGGTTTTTATTTTAATAAAATTCTTCTTATAAAAATATTGGCCTTATATAAGATTAGAATGAAATAAGTTTGGTTCAAGTTCTATATTCTTTATTTGACAGTTATTAATTATTAATCATCTAACTTTGGGAAAACTCATACTACCCAAAGGCTGAATTTTCTCACCTAAAAGTGTAAATTATAATAGTAACAGTGTTATTTGGAGTCTAGATGCTATTTTATGATATAACATATCAGTCGTTACATAGGAAGTCTGATTGTTTTTGAAAATTTTTAAACTGATTATATAAAGGAACTGCATTAGGTTTAGTAAATAGTTAATAGATTTGGCTAGAGGCTAGACTTTAATTTTATTAAGAAACTAAGATTATTTTTCATTTGTGGTTCTCTGAGCCTCCTGTACTTCACCTTTCTTTTATCCCTTATGTTAGCTAAATGTTTTCAAAGTCTTGAGCTCACATATGTCCCCACCATAATGCTTAATGAAAAGAGAGCTTTTCTTCACCAAACATGATACAAAAGACTGAGGGTAGTCTCTAGTTTAGCCGTCCTAATTTACATGCACAGACTTCACCTGGTAGAGGCAAACAAGAAATTATCACAAGTGATTGGCTAAAAATATCAGAGGAAGTGAGTTTCAAGTTAACTTTTGTTAAGATTATATCTATGTTTCTATGGAATCTTGATAGCTACCTCTTGTTCTTTTGGCTTTTTTATTTATTATATGTTTCCCTCAGGTTAGTGATGTAGCAATTGGTGGCCCAGGCTCCATAGTCTGATGTCCCAAATTTGAGAGGAGAGAGGGCTGATTTTTCACAAACATTTATTGAAAGCTCAGGACTTCATTTTTATTTAACAAACTTACTTTATCTGAAATAATTACATTGTAGTGGGAATAATAGAGTGTTTCTAATTGGCATGGACCATTTGTAGACCAATTTTGGATTTAAGAGCAGAATCAACTAGTTAAGTTAGGTGTTCAGAAATTGAGGATGGAGGGAAAACCAAAATATCAATGGCACCCTTGCATAGGAAGTGAGTACAAAAGTGATCAATTAATATGATTGCCTGATGATTAATCCTGAGTAGGAGATAAATTTTATTTTATTTCACATGAAAATCATTATAAAAGCAAAATCACATGATTGATTTTTTAAACACATTTGTTTATTTATGCTTATTTTAACCAATACTATGAATCAGAATAAAAAAGATACATACATTTATTCAATTCTCACTGTGTCAGTAAATCTACTGTGTTATTAATATAAACATTGTGATCAAATCCTACTAATAACAAGTCCCACTAAAAAATGAGCATGAGATCCAAGCTAGAAAAAATATATTATAAAATGAATAAACAGAAGTAATATACCTATAAATAAAATTACTGGTCCAGTGACTATATATATGTTCAGCTTTAATAGATGGAGTAAATCAGTGTTCTAAAAGTATTACATCCAAATTTACCTTTCTACTTCTCTACATGTTATCAGGTAGGTACAATGTATATATATTAGGCTTGACTATGTCAATAAAGACAGTGGCAAAAAAAAACAGATGAAAGCAAAAATAAATAATGAAGCAATGTTTCATCACAAGAATGAGGTTATTTGCTACTTAAAACATTTTTCTTTTTAAGTGAGTTTTACAATATATTCCACATATACATACTACAAACATAAATGACTTATCCTTGACTGTATAGAAATACCAGCCGTAATGCAAATACAGAGCAATTTTTTATAATTGTAAAACAAAATAATGTCTTCTAAAAATTACTCTCATGAATTACTAAACCAGTTAGTACTCACTGGATGCAATACCAATTAAAAAGCCTTAAAAAACCTCAGTAATATTTATTAGGATTTAAGTTTATAAGAAATAAATTAATAAAAACTAATCAAGCTTATAGTAAATCTTTAATCATCTGGTATTTTCCCTTTATTTAAGATAATATTTCTGACTCCTACAGTACTATTGTATGTTAAATTTAGGTATTCTTAACATAAAGTTTAAAGGATAAATTTTCATATTTTCAACATTTTGCTCTTAAATATTGGGGATTTTAATGCAAGAAAATTTAACATATGGAATATTATGTAACTTTTATTGTTCAACTATAGAGACTAATGTTGATCATTATACTTTTTAAAATATTTACTACAATATTTGGTATTTATAAATATAAATTATTCACTTAATGCTGACTTTGGAGTGTTAATACTAGAAATACTTGAAGTATAATAGTCTTAGTACTAGACATGTTTAATTATGTAACTGTCATTATATACTATATATTAGCAAGTTTGGAGTATAATTTTTACCTCTAAATGAAACATGTATCCAGTATAGTAGTTTTATTCTTCTATTTTTTTCTCACAATAATTTTATTTTTATTTTATATTTTTAAAAGATTTTATTTATAATTTTCAGGGAGAGGAGAAGAGAGAGAGACAGAGAGGGAAACATCAATGTATGGTTGCTTTTCACCTGCCTCCAGCCACAGACCTGGCTGGAGACCTGGCTGGAGACCTGGCTTGCAACCTGGTTATGTGCCCTGGCTAGGAATCGAACCAGAGACCTTTGGGTTTGTAGGCCAGCACATTTGCACTGAGCCACCAGCCAGGAGTATTTTTATTTTTTGGTGCATAGATATTTTTATTGTTGTTATATTACATTAATCTCATTTCCCCCCTCTGCTCTCCCCTTCCCCACCCTCTTTATCCTCCCCCCGCCCCACAGTCAATCCCACGTTTTGTTTGTATCCATGGGTCATTGATGCTAGTTTCTTGACTAAACTGTTACCCTTCCTTGCCTCCTTCTTAATTTTATATTTATGCTGTACAATATAAACACTTACTTAGAAGAGATATCAAAGATATTTTGTTTATTTGAGTATCCATAAGCATATCTGCTAATGATTGCATTTATTTAGTATATTTTATTTATTTTATTGCATTTATTTATTATAATACTATGTATTATCCTTTTCTTATTTCAAATTAAATAATCACATTGTTGTTAAAATATATACCAGATGATATATTTGTATATATGTATAAACAAGGTCTGGATGGAAAAAGTTCCACCATGGTTTGCATGACATTGCTGTAACCTGGCAGCCAGGGAGAATGAACTGGAACACTCCGAGGTCAACAATGATGACTTCACTGTATAAGTCAGTGGGGGTTATAGATGCCATTGAGTGAGCACTTGTACTGTGTGGCTGCCGTATTCAAAATCACTGAGGCAGTAGAGCAATGAATCTCCATTAAATATGTTAAGCTTGAACATTTCTCCAGCGAAACTATTTTTCAGATGATTCAGAAGGCCACAGCTATGGCCAACTGGTGATCAGCAGCTTCATCATGACAATACCCCAGCTCATGCATCACATCTTTTATAGAGTTTATTGGTGAAACATTAAGTCACTCAGGTGACTCAGCCCCCCTACAGCACAGATTTGGTGCCCTGCAGCTTCTGGATTTCCCCAAAAATAAAATCACCTTTGAAAGGGAAGAAATTTAGATCTTAGATGAGATTCAGGAAAATATGACAGGGCAGCTTATGACAATTCAAACTGTGTGAGATCTCAAGGTCCCTGCTTTAAAGGGGGCTGAGGTGTCATTGTCCAACATACAATGTTTCTTGTATATTCTGTCTTCTTCAATAAATGTCTCCATTTTTCATATTGCAAGGATGGATACCTTCTGGACAGACCTTGCTTACTACAATTTAAAATATAGGTGTGGAATTTTGAGGTTCAAGAACAGATACAATTGTCAAGAAACAAGATACATCTAACTCCACAGTCTGCTTTGAAAAGGGTTAAATTCTAAATCACTGATATTGGAAAAAGCAAAAATTAATAATGCTTCCTGAGGTTTCTTTTAAAGGGTATTTATTACTTGTCTTTCATACCATAAAAGACTACTTTTATGATTTCAGCGTATGACACTTTCCTGAATCTGTATTGTATATTATGAATAATGAAAGAATGTTCTAGTTCCCTTTTAGTCTAGGTTGAGAAGAATACTGAACTGCTAAATTTATTTAAGAAGTGTAGAGCGTATGAGTCATTCTTTCTTTATAACTTGCTCTTGTAACAATATTTGCATTAAGGCATACATTTTAAAGTTGTAAACTATGTTTCGTTTACTTTAATGGTGAATTTCTATGTATCTAGATATAAGAGGGAGTCAGAATAAATAAGGTCTCAACTCCTGAGGGGTAATCAAGAGATTTTGATGCACCAAACTCCATGTTAAGTTGTAGCAATTAAGATTCTGAAGCTAAGTAATAGCAGAAGAGGGAATCAGCTTCTTCAGACACAGGAGCCCAGACAACACAGATCTATTTGCTTTCTGCAAAGTATTTGTATCAATATTGCAACGACAGTTATTAAAACCAGGATATTTTCCTCATATGATCCTCTTTCATACTTATGAAGGCAGATGTATGTGCAGCCTGTAATATGTTGTTTAAATGCTGCCAAAGGCTTTAGCTTGCCTTTATCACTGTGTGCTTTTCTCATTTGATTTCACTTGCTATTAAAAAACCAAGGGGAACGTGGTGGCATATGGCACACAGTAGATGCAGATAATATGCTGGTTTACTATTTCTAAGAACGCAGCTACACACTCTACTCGTCTGCTTAGATTCAAGTCCCAGCCTCCCTTAATGCACAGCATGTGAACTATTTGGCACCAATTCATTTCTGTCTCTTTGCCCGAATCGCCCAAATCACAACAAAGATGCCTGTACCTTATTTTCATTTCATTTTATTTTTTCCAGTTACTGGCAGTTTTAAGGCAAACACTTTTACTATTGAGATCCTATCATGGACAATTACAAAGCATTAGGAAATATAACCATACGCAGAAATTATGGAGGCTATTTTTGCACCTTACCAAAAGTACACAAATGAAAATTTCAATTAGATATTATAATGTGCTTGTACAGTGGGCTTATTTTGTGGTAAAAGTGAAAAACTGATATACAAAGTCAAACTCATAGGCCATAACAAATATCTGTATATATGTATATATTCTAGTCATTATTTTCATCAATAGGTAGTTGGAAAATTCTCATAATGAATTCCCCCTTTGCTTTATGAAGTGATTCCAAAAACACATATGGGTATATGTAAAAAAGATTTCTCTAGAAAATGTAACACTGAACCTGTTACCTACAACACAATGATATATGTAGAGTTCATGCTATTAATTCTCCCTTTAGAGACCCAAATATGTGAAAGTCTGATACAGCAATGATCCTCGATGTAATTAGACTCATGTAAATTAAGAAGTTGGCCATATTGATGCGTATAACGAGCCACAACTGGAAGAAAAATGCTAATGATTAGAACTGAAGATGTCCCCCTTCACACACACATTTATTTTCTCTCAAAACTCAATGGTATTTTCTTGTTAATTTTTATGCACTCGGTGAATAATTATTTGATGTCTTAGAGGAACCTGATTTTAATAAAAGCTAGAAATAAAAGATTACTCAGGGTGTAATTCAGCACATGCAATGATAAGTGAGCAAAGAGCTAAGATCACGGAAGATAACGACCAGCATAGTGATAGGAGAGCTTCAAAGAAGAGGTAATGTTTGATATTAATATTTATTTAGCTGATTTTATTGAGTGTAAAATGCGTGAATTTTTTTACCAACCAAATATTGATTGATATTTTCATTTTGCAAAGCAGGAGCAGAGAGGGAAAAGGAAAGGAAAGGTTTCAAAGACTCCTGCCAGTACCAAGAAACAGATTACCTGACTTCTCTAATAAAATGTGAGAAAGTAGAGATTTCAGTATTGGTGCAGCAGTTAGTCTGGGCAAACCCTAGGGAAGCTTTACTCTGTATCATGGTCACATCTTCATAATTGGCTGGCTCTAGCAGTAACTAGCAACATACTCTCCCACATCAGTCACCCAAACAGAAAGGACAGGGACTTTTCTCCCATGACTTTCCCTTTATTTTCTAAGAGAAGAACATCGTTCACAGATATATTTGCATTACAAATGATGACTTTGTATCATTTATTTGACTTTTTATTTTATTTCTTCCAAATGTTTGTTGTTATAAATGTTCGTTTGGACATATTTGAACACCTATGACCAGTAAGAATAAAAAGACCCAGACCAGAATAGGCAAACTGGCTTCTGCTTGTTACAACGAGAGTATTGGAAAGATATCAATTTCTATATCTTCCTAATCTCAATTCTCTTAGCATTCCACTAGTCCGTGCCTCCTGGATATTGCTCCAAATTCAGCTTTTTATTCTGATTATTCCAGATGTGCAATTAAAATATAAATATACCATATTGCTCATATAATAAATTACAAATTATTCTGGAATATAAGGCTTTTGGGAAGCTGACCCAGTCTATTTTTCACTGGTCCACCTTTTGCCTCCTATTCCTCAAATTGAGCTATTATATACTCCATGAAATTGGGCTATTTTCAGATTTCATGCCTCTTCAAATATACTTTTTTAGAAAAGAAGTACTTTCTTCCAACTTTTTTTTTACATTTCCAAGTATCCTTTTAGATTAAACTGAATTATATTTTTTCCATTTAGAATTCTTTACTTCTCAAACCTTCAAATGACTTTCTGTGAACTTCTGTAGCATTTTACTTGGCTTTTTTTCCCCTTAAGACAAATTTTATCTATCCTATGTGTTACAGATATGTATTCCTGCTTTACTTTCTTTAGTTGATTCCAAAATTCCAGAAACTAGGATGCCAGAGACAAAAATATAAATAATCTACAATTCCCATTTGATGAAGCAACTAGATTTTGATAAGTGTAATAGCACCATCAGAAAAAATAAACAATACTTTCTTGGTTGGAAAGTAGGACAAACAATTCTAGACAGGAACAAAAAATAAATTATAGTCTATTATAACCAGTTAATTAAATCAAAGTGAAAAAAAAATGATGATGATGATCTTGATAGCTAGAATCTTTACTGAACACTGATTTTTTTCATTGAGAAAATTATATAAAATTTGACTACATTACTCTTTACAACATACCTAAGAAGTTGTATAATCTTAATTTTCTAAGCAAATGGATCAAGTAAATTTCAAAAGATGGAACCAAATTTAATCCCATTGTTGTTTAGCTTTTAAACCTTTGGTTGTGATATTTTGCTGACATTTCAAGAAAGAAGTTAAAAGACACAGTTAATATCTAGTACTCAACATTTTTTTTTTTAAATGAAATATTTTTGGGTGGTTGCATATACAAGCTAATGCATCTCCTAGGGTTTTCAAGGGAAAAGAAATGAGGATAAACTCTTGAAATGGAGATTTTGTAATTTTGAGATGTCCTGAAAATACTCAAGATCAAAATGTAATCCTTGATTAAAGCCTAATATATATTAATATAATACATTTGCCTCCATTAAATCAACTCATACAGTTTGAGGGCATGAGTTATTTTTCCCTGTTTCAGATATTACTTTGTTTCTTTCACATCCTATCATGATTTTGGGCTTATCACTAGGTGAGTTTCATATTTTTAAATAGTTTTCAGTTGGTTTCTAACCAACTCTTGTAGTGGTGAAAGATTTTGAGTATTTTTTAAATAAATTTTATTGTTGTTGTATTACATCCATCCCCTTTTTGCTCCCCTCTGTCCCCCTCCCCACCCACCCATTCCCCCCAGAGTCAATCTCACCTGTTGTTCATGTCCATGGTTCCTTTATACTAGGTTCTTGTCTAAACTGCTCCTCTTCCTTGCCTCTGCCTCCCCCCTCCCCCAACCCCCTTCCCCCTGACCACTGAAGGCCTATTCACTCTATTCATATATTTGGTTCCGTTTTGCTTGTTGTTAGAGATTTTGAGTATTTTATCTAGGGATCCTATCCTACTTAACATTTTTTTTCCTAAGTAACCCATTTCCAAAATTACATTTCCCTTCAAATTTGTCTTTTGATTTCCCCCAGATATATGTGTATGTTTAATATACATATTTGGATTCTCACAGGCTCAAGCTGGCAAACTTGGCATTCTTCACACCCCACTATTTCCCTGCGGTGGTCTCCTAACACTTTAAAAGACACCATCAAGCCCTGACTGGTGGCACAGTGGATAGGTGCCAGGCCTGGGAACCCAAAAGTCACTGGTTCAATTCCCAGTCAAGGCACAAAACCAGGTTGCAAGCCAGGCCTCCCTCCAGTCAGGTCCTTGGCTGAAACCAGGTGAAGGGCCACCATACATTGATGTTTCCTTCCCTTTCTTCCTCCTTCTGTGCCCTTCTCTCTGAACATAATAAATAAAATATTTTTAAAAAAATATTTTTAAATAAATAAAAATAAAAGGCACCATCATCTCCAAAATTACTCAAGCCAGATACTTGAAGTTCATCTTTGACACCCTGCCCTACTCACCAAGTTAGGTCAATTCTAGCATCTAAATATCTCATATCCTCCATATCTCCTCTTTCCCAGAATACCAAACCCTGACTTGAAGTTTTCATATCACTCCTCACCCGTCTCACATACTCCACTATTTCTCAACGACCCATACATTTTTCTCTGTAATATGAGTGAAATTTAAAATTCAAGCATAATTGCGCTACATCCTCACTTGAAACATTTTAGAGGCTGTCTCTCCTCCGTTGTCTATAGTGCAGTATTTTGCACATTGTCTGCAAAACCCATGACTTGCGTTCTTCCCGGCCTTGCTCATTGTTTCTTTCTTGTTTTCTAGGCCCCCGTCTTAGCTTTCTTTCAGCTCCTCAACTTGTGCCTTTTTCTCGCTTTACGCGCTCCGTAGTTATTCTTCCTCCTGAGCACGCTTCCTGTCCACGTTCATCTGCCCAGCTAACCTCCCCTGCGCCTGTTTCATACTCATAAACTGTTTCACTTCAATCCTCATTCATCGTGAGCTCAGAGCTTCTATGCATTTGTGGACTTCCCTGATTCCCTGTCTAGCTATGCGTCTTGATTTTACACTTTTCTAATACTTTGTTTGACTCTGTCACACTTAATCACATGTTCCACAACCGCATTCTCAACCAGGCGGTAATTCCCACATGATCATGGACTGTATGCAGCTTCTTCATGGCTCCTTCCTCAAAAATGATTTCAGTGTTCATGGAGAAATTGGCCTACCTCTAGATCTTGCAGTCAAGAGGAATATAACGAAGATTTGGATAAGTTAAGTTCTCGAACTTACAGCACAAAGAAAAGATTTTGACATGTGCCTAAATATAGTAAGGAAGGAAGGTGTCTGTCTATGCTAATATCATTTTTCCCTTCCCTGAGAAGACCCAAACAAATGAATAATGAGTTGTTGAAATATGTCCCTTTGGTGGTATTTACCTGTGTTTGCACTAGTTGCTCCTTTCTGGGAATGTGATTATTGTTATGCAGGGTAGAGTGAAAATATTAATGAGGGTTTAACATTTCTCAACTATAAGTTAAAAATCAAATCTTAATGGTAATGTATCAATAAACAATATAAGACTTATAAATGATTTACATTGTACCATTCTAAAATATAGAATTTCTATTTCAAATATGAATAGTTAGGCAAAAATATTACAACTGACATTTTAATAATGACATTATAAATGCAGTTTGTTTAAATTTATAGCCTTATACTAAGCTCTAGAATTTTTAATAAAGTTACATGAAAATAAATTAAGAATATGAATAGATTAGGCAGAATAAAATGAAAGGTGACTATATGGATGATAATATGGTTTTCATGTCTTAATTAATTTCAGAAGGACAATAACATCATAAATCAATAATGGGAATTAGCCAGTTTATGCATTTTAAAATCCCAGTAACACTTATTAAATTTAAATCAGATTAAATAGTTTTCCAAAGAAGACCCTTTCATGGTTTGTTCTATTTTTTAAAATTATAATATGGAAATAATAAATAAAATCTTTAAAAAAGAAAAAGAAAAAGAAAAATATAATATGTAATTTATTTTCCCTTTGGATATTAATTTCATCAACTTTTTTTTCCTCCTTTTCCATTTTTTAGCTGTTATACAAGTTTTATTTTTATACTATAAGAGAGAAAATAAAGGCACATTGAATTTTTTTCAAAATACCAAGATTCATGCTAAATGAATACTGTAAAACTCTGGAAAGTTTTTCATCTTGGGGTATCGTGTGGCTGTTACATTTCTCTTGCTGTTCACTCAGTTAAGTAATACTTTGAACTTTCTTGTTCTAATTTTTTCTTTCCTCCGCCATTATTGTATAACAGCTGTGTCTTTACTGGTTTCTTTGATGGAGTGATACAGTTCCTTTGAAGAGCTCTCATTTCTTTTAAGAGCAGCTCTTTTTTCAGTCTTTTGAATCAATCAGTATAAAAAGCTATATAATTACACCTTTATTTGTTATTTCTGGCCAGGAAACACAATTAATTGCTCCTAACATTTACCATTTGAAAAACTCTGGTTTTATTGTTGAATTTATGACTTAACAAACATCATGGTCTGCACAACTCTTGACCCTTTATTGGTTCAGTCAAAAGAATAAAACTAAAAATGGTATGATCCAACTCTTAGAGATTTGCGGGTTTTATTGTTGCTGTTGTTTGTTTGAAATTAACATCATACTGTGAATTAAATTCATTGAGTTTGGCAATTTTTAGAAAGGTTGAAAGTTCACTTTTTAAAAAAGATTTCATTCATTATTTTTAGAGAGAGCAGAAGGGAGAGAGGTAGAGAGGGTGAGAAACATCCATGTATGGTTGCCTTTAACCTACCTCCAATTACAGACCTCGCTGGAGACCTGACTTGCAACCTGGTTATGTGTCCTAGTTGGGAATTGAACCAGTAACTATTGGGTTCACAGGTCAGCACCTATCCATTGAGCCACCAGCCAGGGCTTGAAAGTTCACATTTTTATTTTATTTTTATTTTATTTAAGATTTTATTTATTATTTTTTAGAGAGAACAGAAGGGAAAGAGGTAGGGAGGGATGTAGGGAGGGAGACAGCAATGTATGGTTGCCTTTCACCTGCCTCCAGCTACAGACCTAACTGGAGACCTGGCTTGCAACCTAGTTATGTGCCCTGGCTGGGAATCGAACCAGCGACATTTGGGTTTGCAGTCTAGTGCCTTATCCACTGTCCCACGAGCCAGGGCAAAAGTTCACATTTTTAAAACTATGTTTTCCTATTTTTCTAAATGATACTAGCAGGAAAAGATGTTTTTAATGATTGTAAATTAAACATTAAATTTGAAAGTGAAACCTAAGGATCCCGTTTCAAAGTTATCTATACTGCCATGAAAACATTGCCAATGACTGATAAAACATGGCCATTTGGTGGCAAAGAGCTGAGAAACACATAGGATTCCAGGGACTTCAAATAAATGTATGTCAGGAATGCTACTTTGAATAATGATATAGAAGTCAGAAAGAGTTGTTTTTTTTTTTTTTCTTCACATGTAGGGAGAAAGATTTTTGCTGTTGCCCTTTTTAAAATATAGGTACCGCACCTCTGGTTTCATTTTGAACAAAAATTGCAACCATAGACATCACCTACGAGTCTCTGTGTTGGAATTTGGGCTACTCATACAAACAATCATCAGATGACACTCAGGTTTCTGTACACAGTATGGCTTCCATACTGATTGTTCTTTTGTGTCAACTCTTGTGCCCTATGTGTCTCCCTTGTGATGTTCTCTTTAATTTCTCTCTTTCCCTTGTGGGGACATTAAACAGATAATTCTCTGGAAAGACTTTGAAGACATAGTAATAATTAGAGCCCAGATTCTATTGCAGCTGAAAGTCATCATAGAGTTTTCAAGAAGATTCTGATCTGAGAAAACTCAGAAAATGATCTATTTAATAGTACAAGGATTCCTTGAAATCACTGGTGTTGAATGCAAAGAGAAAAGTATTCAAGGCAAGAAATCACATTCTGAAAATATTTGACCACAAATAAGAAAAGTAAAGGATAATACTTAGAGGCAAGGAGAAAATGATACTTGAGGTATAAATTATTGTTTTAAGCCACTTTAAAAAATGCTTTGAAGCAGGAGACCTCTGGATAAGAAAAATTACAATATTGCTTTAGAAGACCTAAAAGGTATTATCACTAAAAGAAATTATGGAATTGTCTTCCCTGGAGTTCTGAGAACAAAGTAGAATAATAAAGAGTCTTAAAATGTTCTAAAAAGGAAATAGACTAATTGCATTCTCAAGGTCTTTCCCAAGCCTATAATTTTATGAATAGTTCATTAGCTTTAGTCATATTAAATAAAAACTGTCATAAAACAAAAATTCATTTCATGCTCTTAGAAGTTACATTTTTATCCATACACAGTACCTTCCGTTTCAGACAATTTCAGAACAATAGTTAATAATACAATCACATTGAAGAAGTACCACATGCTTTAAAAAATGTTTTTAAATTGACCTCCAAATATTTAACTAAGGCACGAAATTTTACATGAGCTTTACTTAAAATACAATCTCTTAATGTATTGGAATATAATATAGAGAAAACTGTCAAGCAGTAGATATAAGTATTATTCATTTTTACTGCAATTCTTATTTGTTCAGAAATAGGTTTCTTTTAAAATTGCTTTAACAAATATTAGAACACTTTACCATTAGGCTAAATTTTTTACATATATTTGCATTTGGAATTTTATTTAAATTATTTCTAAACCTGCATTCCAAAAAAATCCTGGCAGTCCACCCAAAATGTAGTATTAGGAGCTGTTGGAGCAGGCTGAGGGGAGCTTTTCTTATTTAAATAAGAACGACTCCATTTTATTCTGCAGTGTTTCAGTTGCATATTATTAATAAGGTTTGATTTGCAAAAAGTTCAGCTGCATGTAAAAGTTTATTGGACATCACCTCTTCAAAGTGATCTGTGCAGTTCTCCAAAAAGACCAAAAAGTACAAATATGTAAGTACACTTGCAAAAATGGCAACTGTCAACTCTGAATAAAGGCATGAATGTTATACTTTGTACAGGAGTCACATTCGTTTTAAATAGCGTGTTTTAAACACACAAAATTAACCAAATTATAAACACTTTACCTGGATTATAGAAACCTGGGGCTTAAATAAACAAGTTGTCCTATATTCTTGCTTTTAATTTTTACTGAACTTATTCATAGATGACCCCATATCTGCTTATAGGTTTTCCAAGTTAGGGACTATAAGTTTTAATTCCTACTATTTTAATTAAAAAAAAAATTGACACAGTTTATTTGGAAATGCTTTATCTTCAATGGTTACATTTATGATTCTAATGATTCATTTGAAACATTGTAATGTCAAATAAAATTAGTGAAATGGCTTTCAATTATTTGAAGAAAGCCACACACTTCCATTTTCTAGTCAATCAATAAGAAATGATACTGAACAAGAGTCAGATGACCTCTGAAAATCTTATACTTGTGGTATTTATGTTAATGTCAATAAAGTCAGACAATCTCCATTTAATTTCACCTGATAAGGAATTTAACATTAAGTAAAACATTATAATAAGTAATTAAATAAAATGCAATAATATTTTGAAACTGAAATATATTTTATCTCATTTTTAAAATTTCGATTTTTAGTTCACTAATAAAAAAAGCAATAGTAAAGATTAAGATACAAGAAATAGGTGTTAGAGAGATTGTGGATATAAAGAAACTCTCATTCCCCTGTTGGTGGAAATGTAAATTAGTATATTTGGAAAACAATATGGAGGTTTCTCAAAAAATTAAGAGTAGAATATGAGGCATTAACCCCTCTTCTAGGTAGGTACCTGAAAATTTTGAAAATATTTATTAATTGCAGCATTATTTATGGTGACCAAGGCAAGGAAATAACTGAAGCATTCTTTGACAGATGATTAGATAAAGAAGATATAGCACCTATAGACAATGGAATATTTTCAGCTATAAAAAAATAATGAAATATTTCCATTTGTGACAATATGGATGAATCTTGAAAATACTACACTCAGTGAAATAATTCAGATGAAAAAGGATCAGAATCATCTGATTTCACTCATTTGTGGGATATAGAACATAAAATAATGAATGTGCAAAAAAACAAACTCAAACACAGACCATACTATGGTGGTTCCCAGGGGGAAGAGGGTGGAGAGGATGAAGAGGGAAAAGGGGTCAAATATATGGTAACAAAAGGAGGCAAGAATTTGGAGGATGAACAGACAATGCAATATGCAGATCATGTATTACAGAATTGTATACCTGAAACTTATTTTTTAACCAATATTACACCAATAAATTTAATTTTAAAAAGACACAATAACAAAATAAAAAGGTGGTTAAAAGAAGCAAGGGGTTATTTGTAAAGAAAATTTTAAGCTATAAAATATGCATTTTAAGGATATAACTCTAATATGATAGTTGTGTGTGGTAGAGGGATTTGCCATTTTATTGATATTAAGTGCTGTGTTTATAGGTGATCTATCTGTCATGAATAAGATTAATAGACTCCTCATCTATTAAACATATTAATATATATATATTTAAGATACAGTGTTTAAAGCAATGACTAGATAACAATTTTATTGGTTTTAAACTTTTTTATCTAATACATTTTCTTAGATATTTTTATACATCAAACAAAAATGAGAATATACTCCTGACATTTCACATTTGGTGTTAGAGATAAAGAAAAAATCCCTTTATAATCATGTTCTCTAGGCATGACAAGACATTGCTTCTCTTAGTATGGTGACATTCCCTTATTTCTGATGAGTGACATGGATGATATCCAAATACACCTCTCACTTCTTATTTAAAACCAGCTTTTGTTTATTGTTCCTTAGAAATGTTATAACATAGAAAATTTCATTTTGACATTTATCAAAATATAAATCCTAGCCCTAGCTGGTGGTACAGTGGATAAGGTACCAGCCTGCAAACCTAAAGGTCACTGGTTAGCTTCTCAGCCAGGGCACGTAACCAGGTTGCAAGCCAGGTCTCCAGCCAGGTCCCCAGCTGGAGGCAGGTGAAAGGCAACCATCCATTGATGTCTCGCTCCCTCTCAGCCTCTCTCCCTTCCCCTCTCTATAAAAATAATAAATAAAATCTTTAAAAGAAAAAAAAAAAAAAACATGTCCTAAAGGATATCACTTAATTTCAATTTCAGCCCCTCCTCTATGTAAAATTTATAGAAATAACACTATTAGGGAGGGAATGGCCCAATTCTTATTGTATCATGTTATACTAATTTTCCACTCTGCTAAAAACATTTTTCACCTCTCCTTGGGTGACTGGGATGCCCAAGCTTAATTTGAGGTGAAAAAGACATTTTAAGTCAAAGCAAATTGGGAGATACATCCTGTATTGAAAGATGATTGCTTAGCAAGAAAGATGTAAATGTTAATATGAATGAGGTAATGAAGCAATATGATTATTCAAAGTTGAATGAATAATTTAAATTAAATATAGTGATTAATTCATCATATTTTAGCATATAAAATGGCAAATTTTCAAATTTAACAAAAATCCAACTATGTTAAAAATGCAGCTATATATAAAAAGAATGTAATAATAATTATATTATGTTAATTTTAAGAATTAATTTTCTATTTTGAATTTATAAATACAAAGATAGACTGTATTCCTTTATACATGACTATAGAGTAAAAATATACCATCCATTTTTATCTTTTAAATGTCATGTTTTCCTTTTGAGAAAAAAAATAGATTGGATATCTAATAATAGTATTAAAGTGAATCAGGTATGAAATAAACAGTATGGAAAAGAATAATATAAACATTTCTCATGATTTAAATATTGATTGCTACTATTTTATCTTCTAAATTCAAAATTTAGTTTTGTTTGATTCTTTTGGTTTGGTTTTGGTTATTTTTGTTCTTTTACTGGTGTATTAATTAGATAACATTTTATCCCTAATTGATATTTTTGGTGCATTTTCCTATTTGACTTAGTTTTTCCTCAAGTATATTTTATTGATTATGCTGTTACAGTTGTCTCAACCTCTCCCCCTTTGCCCAGCTCTGCCTGGTACCCCTTTCCCTCCAGCAATCTCCCCCTCTTATTTCATGTTCATGTGTCATGCATATCAATTCTTAGTTTCTCCATTTCCTATATTAATCTTAACATCCTCCTATTTTGTTCCTAACAATTATGCTCCTTAATTAATGACACTTTATAATTCCCCCAAATAATTCATGCATTTCATATTGCACACATTCAATTAATCCATACATCAGTGTTTGGTGTCCTTGGCTGAGAATCTTTTGCTGTTTTGCAGATAATTTTTAAATTATATTTTAAGGAAAAATGAGTCAACTAATTATCATTGTTTTAAACCATACTTACAAGCTTGTTTGCCACATAATGTTATATTCAAACAGCCCTTTGCAGTAGTGATCCTATCTGCTCATTGCATGCTTTGGTCCTCTGCATAAATTCAGAACCACCTTCCCTTGCAAAGAATTGATTTCCACCTGAGCAGACGGAATCAATGGATCAACTGTTACAGGTTTTACTATTATACCCTTGCTCAGAGCCTGTGATTTGTATTCACAATCCATAGAGCTTTCAGGCCTTTCATATCTGCCTGTACACACACACAGACACATACACACATGCACACACGCACACACACAACTGCGGTAAGCTACACTTTTAAAGCTATATTTCTGCCACTAAGATCATAGCTTATATCTCTAGGTATTTTAATTAATTTTAAATTAAAATATCAGTAATAAATATTTTCATATTATCTTACTTAAGGATATTATGCATGTATATTATTGTTGAAGATTTTAGAGGAAGATGGTTATTAAATTTACCTGTGAAAAAAAAAATAAACAATTATGCTTATCATTGTAACATTTTTATTGGAAAAGACTAGTAACATTATTTTTTTTTAATTATTTTTATTCATTATCTTTAGAGAGAGAAGGGCAGGGAGGAAAGAAGAAAGGGGGAGAAGCATCAATGTATGGTTGCCTTTCACCTGCCTCCAGCTAAGGACCTGGCTGGAGACCTGGCTTGCAACCTGGTTATATGCCCTGGCTGGGAATTGAACCAGAGATCTTTGGGTTGATGGATCAGTGCTAATCCACTGAGCCACCAGCCAGAACTCAGGCTAGTAATGTTAGATAAATAATGAAGATATAGTATTAGCCAGGGTTAGGCAATTTGGAGGAAATGGCCAGGAAATAGGCAATTTGGAGGGAAGTTTGTAAGTATGCACAAACATGTACCCTCTCTAAATAAGAATGTACAGTCACAGGTCTTTTATCCATCTAGCAACATTCATGAAGTGCAAAATGTATGTTGATGAGTATTATATTATATTATATTCTGATAGAATATAACTAATGATATATTGAAAACTACGTAAATACTTCTTTTGAGAAAGTCACTTAAATAAATTAATGCATATTCATGTGATTAAAAGATCAAATGATTAAAACAAAAATATTAGAGTGATAAATGAAGGAGATGTCTATATATGTTCAGGGGAAAAAAAGTCCATTAGATAGAATATTAAAAAATCAGCATACATGAATAAATATATGTAAAATGGTTGCATTCCAAAGTATTATTACTTTAAATATAAGCATATAAATTCTAGTGGATCATACTTTTTAAATTTGTGAATTTTTAAAGGTCATATTGATCTGAATAATGGTCTAGAATAATGGTTGGATATTTACTATCTATTTCACAGTGTTTTTTATTATATGCTGCTTTATATTTATAATCCTATAAAGATGTCTTCATTCCTATAGTGAAGGAAATGTTTTAATTATAATTTATTTAATGCACATGCCAGCATTAATATTTAAAAAGCTAAATAATTCAAAGAAATATTTACTAATTTATGATAAAGATGTGATTATTATTTTCATTTTCTTTTTTCTCTATAAGAAACTAAGCAGAATGCATTCAATAAATTTTTAATTGGAAGTATTTTTGTTCTTTTTCTGAAGAATTTTGTTTTGTTCTGTTTAGGTTTTCTTTTAGCCACTCAATCCCAAAACTGATTACATATTCTCATTTCCAGACATAATAGACTAAATACTATTTCTTAGTTCTAGCAGGCATGTTCAACTTCTTGAAATGAATTTTGTGTACCAGACACAAACTTGGCTCCATCAACTTTCATGTCTTTGGTTTCTATTCCCCTCAGCTTTAACAGATGTGTCGTTGCTTTTTCTAAATATCTTTTAAAATTGCAACAGTTTTAAATTTACTAAAATATAGCAATCATCATGTATAGTGAGTTCCCATATTTGATAGTTACTGTCAAGTTTCAGCATTTTATAAAAAAAAAAATGCTGCATGTGTCAAAAACAAACCCAAATTGGTATATTATTTAAAGTTTATACTTTATTCAGGTATTTAACTAATGTTCTTTTTTTGTTCAAGATTATATCCATGATGTTGCATTACATTTAGTCATCATGTTCTCTCTGGTTTTTCTTGGCTTCGTTTATCAGATTTTCTTTGTTTCCATGGCAGTTTTTGGTCTATTGCTTAGATATTTTTTTGTGGAATGCTTTTTGATGGGGATTTGTTTAATGATCCTTTGATGACTAGTCTGGAATCATATATATTAGTATGGACTTATGACTATTTTATAGTTTGATTTATATTCTAATATTGTGTACATGTTTTTAAGTAGTCAAAATACATTTTGAGATATTAGTAAATGTGCAGAGACTAAAACCTCTAGTATGATAAACAAAAGCCAATGTATAAATCAGAGTTTCTATGTTAAATAGATTAAGAAAAAACATAACATGAAGCTGAACCCAAGAAAATTTCCAGTAAGGAGGCCATTTACCCAAAGCAGAAGTTACTGGAATCATGAATGAGTAAGAACACCAATAGTCATTTTGATGAATTACTGGAGATTGACTGTGGATGGGCATGAAAGCAGGAAACTCACAGAGGTTCACACTTGTGACTGGCCAGTATACAGAGAATAAAAGGATAAACCACAGACTGGGAGAAATTTTTCACAATATATGTCTAATAAAGGAATTGTAGCCAAAATATTCAACTCTTAAGACTCAACATTAAGAAAATAAACAACTAAAAATTTAGCAAATTTTCTGAACTGATACCTCAAAAAAGAAGACATATTAGATGGCAAATAAAAATATTAAAAAGAGAGATCCAGATGGGGACGTAGATAGTCATGCTGCATCTCCTCCCACAATCAAAAACAATACATCTACCTAGAGACATCCAGAAACTCCTGATTGTAGAACTGCATGGAAAACAAACAAACAAAAGATAGAAGAGAGAAAGACTCCTGCAGACAGGTAGGATGGGCAGAGCTAGGACATAGAGAAAGCAGTTAGGTTGGTGGATTGCCTGTGCACTTGGCAGGGCAGCTGTGTGAGTTGGCAGCACAGGGGGAGAGCCGCAGGGGTTGGACGGCAAAAAGAAAAATCGCAGTAGAGGCATCTATTGAATTGCTCCAGTGCAAGACCAGATCCTACGGTTCACTGTTCCAGCACCAGGGGTGAAAAATAAAAAGTTGCATTGCTTTTTCTGACTGTGGAAACCAGTGGGAGTCCAGGCAGAAGGACTATCAGGAAGAGTTTGTTTGTTTAGAGGCCCCTATGGACCTGAAATGTCCACAGACCCACCCACTTTGGGAACCATGGAACTAGAGAGGAGCTAGCCACATACGGGAAGCAGAAGTGCCTGAAAAAGAGGCCAGTGCTCAGCAAGTGGCATAGATCCCTTTAGACCCCTCCCCCACATACAGCATGCAATGCCACGACCTGGTTAAACAGTTCACCCTTCACTGATGAGTACCTAAGGTTCCACCCCTAACAACTAACAGTTGTGACAGTGCTACCTAAGACACAGAAGCAAACGCAGAAGCCTGTTCTGTCTAGATGCGGAGACCGAGAAATATGACTCAAAAATGGGCACAAATCAAGGTCCCAGTGGTCAAACTAAGCATCAGAGAAGTAGTCAACCTGACAGATGAACAGATAGCCAGCCTGACAGATGCAGTTTAAAATGATGGTAATAAAAAGGCTCATAGACTTGACAGATATGCTTGAGTGTGGTAAACACATAAGGGAAAAAGTAAAGGTTAGGCCAAGTAAAGCAAAGGAAAATACACACAAAACCGATGGTGAAGGGAATGAAAATGGGATTCAAATCAATGATATGAAACATAAGGAATAAATAAACAATCAACCAGCACAGAAAGTGGAAACAAGAATTGGAAAAAATGAAGAGAGGCTTAGGAACCCTGGGACAATTTAAAATGACCCAACCTCTGAATCATAGGAATGTCAGAAGGAGAAGAGGAAGGGCAAGAAATTAAAAACTTGTGTAAAAAAAATAATAAAGGAAAACTTCCCAAATTTGGTGAAAGACATAGACATACAAGTCAAGGAAGCACAGAATCCCAAACAAGCTACATCCAAATTGAACCACACCAAGGCACATCATAATTGAAATGCCAAAGGTTAAAGTTAAAGAGAGAATCTTAAAAGCAGCAAGAAAAAAGAAAAGAGTTACCTAGAAAGGAGTTCCAATGAGACTATCAGCTGGTTTCTCAAAATAAACTTTACAGGCAAAAAGGGACTGGCAAGAAATATTTAGAGTGATGAACAGCAAGGATCTTGAACCAAGATTGCTCTATCCAGCAAAGCTATCATTCAGAATATAAGGGCAGACAAAGTGCTTCCCAGACAAGGTAAAGCTAAAGGAGTTCATCATCACCAAGCCCTTTTTCTATGAAATGTTAAAAGGATTTGTTTAAGAAAAAGAAGATCAAAACTATGAACATTAAAATGACAACAAACTCACAACTATCAACAACAGAACCTGCAAAAAATGAAAAAGAAGAAGGAAAACAAAAACAAACTAAGCAAACAGCCAGCATAGTACCAGAAACATAGACATGGAGATCATTGGGAGGATTATCAGCTGGAAGGAGGAAGCGGGCAAAACAGGAAAATGGTGCAGGGATTAGGAAACAAGATACAGGGAGAAGCTAAGAATAATAGGGGAAAGGGTGAAATCAGAGAATTTATAGTACAACACATAGACATGAACTAAAGGGGGTGGGACTGCAGAAGGGAACAGGGGGATTGGGTGGAGGGGAGCAAAGGAAAAAGGATTTGGGACAACTGTAACAAGCATAATCAATAAAATATACAAAAAAATAATATAAAAAGATGTGTCTTCCTCTGATGTTCTTTCACATCCCTCCATGACCTTTTTATTCATCTAAGCACATGGCGTGGTAACAGACTCTGATTATTGGCCCCATTAAACTCTAAAGGTCTTAAGGGGATATTTTAGGGTTATTTTAATGATAGGGCTTGGGTATTATCTTTGTTTCATTAACACATTATGCAATATTTAATAAGTAAATGCATCCCTTTACATAAACAGCCTAAGTAAAAATTATGTGCATTAATGCATAGAAAAATGTAACACTTAGCTAGCTATTATAATTCACAGAGAGCTATTATAAATATCTGAATAATTATATCATTTGTTCACTGTAACATATTAGAAAGTTGCAGAGTTGAGAGTAGAAATTGCCTCTTGCCTTTCATTTCTTCCCCTTGGCAAATAGCGTCCCTTAATTATACTCCTGAGTGTATATGTATTATTCAACACTGTTTTAAGATACCAATGGTTCTCAGCAGAGTGCTGCTTTAACTTCACAAGACTATTTGGTTTAATTTTAACACTGATTGCTGCAGAATGCATGTAAAGTTGTAACTAAATTTTCTCTTCTAATATGCCTTATATAAACAGACACAAGAATACCTTCTTTCAAAATACTTCCAAGACATGGAAGATACTTACCAAATACTAATTTCAGAATCATTGAACCTCAATCTAAATTTCTTATTTCTAAGACATCTATAATTAATTACAAACTCTTAGAACATATGTCTTTCAGGGGTTCAACAATTTTATTTGTTGAATAAATAAAGCAGTCAAACAAAATAAGAGCAAGATAAATCTGGACCCCAAAAAGTAGAAAAAAGTGAATAACACCCTATTACTCCTGTCCCTCTTTTTATCATAATGTATGTAAAAACTTGTCCATGACAAACAGTAAAAAGATCTGACAATTTTATTAAAAATAACAAACTTATGTTTTAGAATAATTTAGAAAATTTTATGATAATTTACTCCCTAAAAATATTTTAAGCACCTTGAAGAAGAATGGACATTTACAGAGATGAAGATGATTGTTGCTTAGTAAATAATTGTTAGTGTAAAATTAAGCACTAGTTCTTTTTGTGTAAGTAAAAGAATTGAGTATTTATTATATACTTATACATAACGCATTACTTTCTTAATATAATAAACTTCACCAGAATGAAGTATCCCTACAGTATGAAATAAGTGGTGTCTGGATATTTTTTAAATTTTGAAGGGGAACGGTCTAGTCAAGGAATTGGTATAAACGACCATGGACAATGGAGTGGCGATTGACTGTGGGAGTGGGGGCAGGGCAGTGGAGAGCAATGGGAGAAAATTAGGACAATTGTAATAGCACAACAATTTTTAAAAACTAAAAATTAATTAATTAATTAAAAAAAAAAAAACATTTTATTATGTTTTTTACCATAGGTTCATGATCTTGATTTTTGTAGTACACTTTTCTTTTCAGTAAACAGAAAATAATAATAAACTATTTCTATAAATTTCTACCTAAATGTAGGAAGCTGGTGCTTTAGTTCCTGACCACTTAAAACTAAAATAAAACTTGATTTTAATATATAATCCTTCTGTAGGGTCAATAAAGCATTGATAGCTTTCAATTTATTCCTGCTTATAAAATATGACATAATGGCAAATTAGTCTATTATATGTTTATGGGTTTACATATTATACTTGAAATTTACTTTTTTCTTCCTACTTTACCTCTACCACTACATTTTATCTCAGTATCCCTATTTGCTTCTCTTCATTGTCTTCACTTTTTCCCATCTTCATTTCTCATCCTTAGTACCTACATCACCCTGCTCTACCTGAATATTTATTGATATACCTCCTTCCTAGTTGTACTGGTAATGCATTAAGCATGTGTTGTGGACGCCCATTTTAACTGATTTCAGTTGAACAAGAAGTTAACATATTGTAATGGTTAAGAACCAGGTTAACAAGCATTGTAATAAAGCAAATGTTAATTTACATGTGAGCGTTGGCATTTACATTTATCTCCTACATGATCCCAGTAATTTTTTTAGCATACCTTACCTTTCTTTTTCTAATCTGTAATATAGTGATTGAACAGTTTATTGGATATTATTTAAATTAGATAATGTATAAGTAGTATGATTTCCATAACTTAGTAGCAATAAAAACAGGGCTCCTATCATTATGATTTTTGTCACTATTATTTCACTTGTTTTAGTCTTAAAGACTATTTTTAACTCTTTATCATTTTGTATTTAAAACACAAATATCTCAGGGAAGTTTGTGATTAAAGCGTTTTGTAAAGGTTTTATTTATTTATTTTTAGAGTGAGGGGAAGGGAAGGAGAAAGAGAAGGAGAGAAACACCAATGTATGGTTGCCTCTCACCTGCCCCAAATGGGGATCTGGCCCTCAACACAGGTATGTGCCCTGACTGGGTATGAAACCCAGGACCCTTTAGTTTGCAGGCAGGTATTCAATCCACTAGGCCACAGCAGCCAGTACTTATTAAAGCATTTTTGTCCTTAGTGTTGATGATGGAGCATAAGTTCCCAGGGTAAGTTTAAGGAAAAAGAATACAACTTAATGAAAGTACTACATATTCTTCTAAAACACATTTATAGTTATCACACCATGGGAAACATTGAGAAGAATATTTTTGATACTATCTCTTTCTATCCTCATTTGTACATCAAATATTAATATTTGAGTTTAACTAGAGCAGGAGATTATTTTGGGGATTTGTATACTTAATGTTAGTAAAATGAATGAAGGTCATTCAAATATTTCCACCAGGTGATTATTTGTGGGGAATGGCATGTGACATATGCTAATTATTCTCAACAATAAGTTATTTATCACCCTTTTTAACATTATATTTTTCTGTCTAGAAATAAGTAGATGTCTTATATTTTTCTGTCTAGAAATAAAAAGATGTCTAATCATTCCTTTAATAAACCAGCTATAATGTTAACATGCATTCAGATTTTAAAGGATAAGCCCACACTTCCAATTCATGATAAACTGGTTTTGAGCACTAGTCTGCTATACTCCATAGTCCATAAAATCTATACTGCTCCTAACTAAACTAAATTACTTCTCATAAATTTACTTCAGTTGATCAGTCTTCAGAATTTTGCTCTTAGAGACATTTTGGATTAAGAATTATAAGTAATAAATAGCTCTAAATAAGGTATAAGAAAGAGGAAAAGTTGATATTAAACAGCAAAGTAAGCAAAAGGAGAGATTAAAAAATTCTAAATTTGATTTATATACCTTATATATTCACAAGTATATCTGGAGTATATGTGTGCATGTATGGTATATAGGCGTACATATATTTTAAAAATATATTGTTGTGGAGCTTTAAAGTACATGATAATTCTTGCTGCTTTCAGGAATGTAACTGAACCAAAAGTTCAACATTGATATTCCATTCAGATCACAAGGGGAAGGGCATCTCAAAGACAAAACCCCATCAGAGAATACAAATTGCTTTTAAGTCTTCAGAGTTCAAATGTAATAACCATTTGCAAGAGCTGTTTAAGGGCTATCAACTGCCATTGAGATTGCATTCACTTAAGGGGGACATCAAAGGAAACCAGAATCCTCACCACATCATGATTTATGAATTTGGCTTGAACACTTATAATTACTTCCTTTGCAGTAGAGGATGAGCCTGGATGGGTCTAGATATATGAACTCCACCAAGCTCAAATTCATGAAAATACCAAGGGCTTGATTCTCTCTTTAAAAAATCATATTGACTCATTTTTAGAGAGAGAGAGAGAAGAATGGTGGGAGGGACAGAGAAGAGAAAGAGACAGAAACATTTATTTGTTGTTCTATTTATTTATGCATTCAGGTTGCTTCTTGTATATGTCCTGCTTCTTGTATGTGTCCTACTTCTTGAATGTGTCCTGATGAGGAATGGAACCCAAAACCTTAGTCTATTAGAACAATGCTCTAACCAACTGAGCTCCTCATCCAGGGCCTGATTCTCCTTTGGTCACATGTTATTTTGTGCCTCAGACCAAATGGACAAAACTACATCAACTACAAAAAAAAAAAAAAAAAAAAAAATACTATATTACTTTTTCAACATAATTAACCTTCCAAATTCCTCTGATAAAATTTTTGAAAAAAGTATACTAATGAAATACGTGTTTCTATGAATTTTTTTTATTCTGAACAAAATTGTTGATTTTATTGAAAGAATGTTAGTAACATGCATTTACAGAGATGTGGTGCTGTTTACTAAGATTGAGGGAAGAGATTTGGAGAGAAAGATAATTCTGGTTTTATTACATTGTCTGGCAATATATGGAATTATTATTCATGTTGCTTACCCTTTTTTCTGCATTATGCTTGTTGCCTCCTTCAATCTGTTGGACTGGGGTTTCCCTGATGCTAAATTGGTTGTGGCCCATTTGTCCATGTCTGTTTTCCTCTGGTCATAAAACAGATAAAATGTCAGTTTCTTGGAAAAGTCTCTACTTTCCATCAAATCTCACCTTTTCAGGATTGAAGTTTAAATATCATTTAGAATATCCGACAGCACTATTCTGTTTATTTATTGTGTAGATAGCCTCAAATCAACGTTCACCATGCAGATGTTCACAGGGCACTGTCCAGAGAGCTTCTCTATGGAAGGCTTCAGTGACTCAAGAGTCTAAAAATCTATCAAACCTAATCAGTTAGATAAACGAATAAAGGAGGTGAAAATATTGGTGATCTGACAGATGTGCTGCTATCAGTGCAGGAAAACTTACATACACACAAAATTACACAATCTATTTTTTATACCAATAGAGAAAGATATCACATAATTATAAGGAGAATTTGAACTTCTTTCAAAATTCTCATTGCAACAACCATGATGATATTTTAAAGATATTCATTTCTGTTCCTTTTTTGCTGAAACCCCAGAGATTTCTTGGTGTAGATATAACAAAGAAAACTCCCCACATTGAATTACAAAGCCCTATAAGATTTTGACCTCCCAGTCCCTTAACTTCATTTCTTAACACTGTTCCTCTAGCATTTTATATTAAAAATGTTTGGAAACAGATCATCCATCAACTTGGAATTTTCACCTAGAGAACTATCCCACAGAAATAGAAATCAGTAATAAGAATATATTAAAGTTCGCTACTAAAAAATTGTTGTACTGAACCAATAAAAACCTTAATGTCCATCCATATTGGGCTACTTAATTAATCATGATATATTTATACAATGCTACTAAAAATTATCTTTCTATGCAGTGAAAAATTTAAGTTGCAGGGCAATTATATAAGAGAAATTGGTTTGGAAATAAATATCAACAACAATAAAACACAACCTTCAAAGAAAATTATGCGTATGTTTATAAATTTCTGTGAACATGAAGAGTTGATGGGCTACACATTGAGTTCCTATCATTGATTATAGAATAGGGAATGGAAATGTGTATTGCAGGATATAAACTTTCATTTTTACTTCTCTCATGTCTTATTTTGATTATAATAAGCATGCTTTGCTATGTTTTGTAAGTTGAAAAATAATTAATAATTAATGTATAGTAAAATAGAAAAATATATACATTTCTCTAGTCCTCTTCTGTGCTCTTGAGTTCAAGGTTATTGAAACAAAACAATTGCTGGAATTTTAAAGAATGAAAGTCATAAATATCTAAATATTTGTTGTATGATGAAGCACAGTTTTTTTAATGTTTCCATACAGAGAGACTGGATACATTGTGATTGTAGTAGTCAATTATTCTAACAAGCCCTTGATATTTACTTAATTGTTTTTTAAGTGAAGAAAAGCATTTCCCTTTGTGTTCAATCTGTAAAGATATTTTCAGTAGGAGGAAATAAGTAGGCTGATCTACGTGCATTGGTCAATGTGATTAAAAGACCTTATAGATTTTAGAAATGCAGTCATTAAAGAAATAGAAACAAATTGATTCTTCTTATTCATTGTTGTTTCTGGAGGGATTGATCAAATTGTTGTTGCTTTCCTAAAGAAGCTAAAAATAAAAAGCTCTTAACATCTTATCATGTAATTCTGTATGTATGCACACATACATATGTAAATATATACATAGTGCATTATGCAATAGTTCTCAAGTTTTCACATAAGAGATTGATTTTTAATGTTTCTGTCAAAAACATCTACTTTTAATCACTAGCCTTTTTAATAGATAGGTACCAAAATGTTTACATTTGGTTATTTCTTAGTGTGTTTTATAGCTTAGTTTGGTCATTTCTGAGATTGTTTTAAATAGTTTAAATAGTTTAGTGTACTATTAATATTAGTGTGTGTGTCTGTGAATTTTTTACTAATACTTTAAAATGCATATTTCACATTTAAAATATGTACATTTTGCCTTTATGTACTCTCTTTATTGTATTATTGTTAGATTTTTTAGGTCTTTTATATTCTTTTATTGTGCCTGATATAGCTGTAATGAGCTAACCAAAAAAAAAATGAGTTTTTATCAAGTTCTTCATAAATATTTTATTTTTCATATGCATAATAACATGGGAATAAAAAGATATCCCTATGAAATTTCAAAATTTTATATTATTAAAAGGGGGCTTTGTTGTTAGAATATGTTATATGTATTACAGATAATATATTTCTTCCCAAACTGTGCAGTTAAAAAAATTCTTTAATGCTAAACAAGACATAAAAGAATAAAATTTATTAACTAAACTGAGATAAAGATAACATTAGCATCACTTGCTTTTATTCTAATCCATTGTCTTTCATTGCAAATTAGAAGACTTTCTAAGGTCTATAGTTATTTAAGATCTCAATATTAATTGAGGCTGGGTGTAAGGTATCCCAAAGTCTCTGAACTATTTTTTGCAATTCTCTTTAGTCTCAAACGATCTCAACTCTTTTCAAAATATATAATAAGAACACGAGCAGAAATGTTATTATCCTCTTGGTCAGTAATTTTCAACCTCTAGTTCTCTAATCCTTGTGTTTCATCAAAGAAATTAGGGAGATCAGTCTTTCCTACCACCTTCACTGTCTCTGTGGTGTGATCTCCATGAGAACCACAATCCTGGTCTTTCTCTTGTCATTGGACATATTTGGGGGCAGACACTAAATATGACTAAGATCAGCCTTTCTTTTCTCTTTACTTTTGGATATGAATGTGCCTTGGTAAGTGTACTCTGCACTGCTTCTCTGTGCTGTAAGATGTACATGGCTTGCCCCCATGTGGAGAGGCTGGAGGTGATCTAGTGGTGCTTGTTACAGAATGAGTAGTAAGTCTGTCTATTATGAAATTCACACCATCAAAATAATGAAAGCCCATTTCTGCTGTGCATAGGAGTCAATTTCTCCACTAACTACCTTTTCAATAATAAGCACAATCATTTGATCTCTATTGCTATTTCTTTAACTCTTTTATCTGATTGCAAATTCAGGCTAGAGAAAAATAAACTCATTTAATACCTAGTGTATTCTAATAGGTAAGAGCGTGGACTATGGAGATATATTTTTTAGCTTCTAATTCTAGCTCTGCCTCTTATTGATTATGTGACCTTAGGCAAATCATATTACTTTAATTTTATATTTGTAAAATGTAATCATTTTTTCTTATAGATTAAATGTATAGATTAAATCCATCTACTATATGAAGTACGTTATATAAATATTTTCTATTAGTGTTTATTTGGCCTCTTAAGATCCAGTGAAGTGCCAAGGTGCTAAAGAAAAGCAATTTGGAGAACTCCATGTTTCCTACTAGATATAGATATAGATATAGATATAGGTATAGATATAGATATAGATAGATAGATAGAGATATATAAATATATAGATACATATGTGTGTGTGTATTTGCAATACCCTTGAGGTTTCTTAGAATATGTCAATATTTACAAAGATTTAGTAGAATTAAGTTATTTATATAAATAATACCTTCCCTGACTAATCATTGTAAATTTATCTAATTATTGCTATAGGACATGTTGTAATTAAAGTGGACTTAAACATTTATATTTAACATCTACTTACATAGTGAAGTCCATGACAACTATGTACCTCAGTACCTATAATACCACTTGAAAGAGAATGGCCTAATGAAATCTTTATGAAGTTCACACAATTACGATTTGGAAGCACAATATGAGTTTTCGATTAACTTTCAGTCGTAAGATAAAGTGATAGAAATATGACCTGAAATGGATGTACTGTCATGGTGTTCTCATGATTCTGTCACTTCCAGGAGACACAACACTGATGGTGTTTAATCATGGAGTTAAAAAGGAAAAGAAAAACCTTGTCTTTCACCTTGAAAATAAAATTATGATTAAAAACTGATTATCTGACTATGACCACAGAATTAATCATTTTTTAACACATACTTTCAGCACAAAGAATTAATTAATATTTGAAAAGAGAAGCATGAAAGTAGTTAGGTGGTTACTTTTGGACAGAAAAGGTCAGGAGGCCATATTACAGAGCTGGGGAGGGATCCCCACAATCCCTAGAGCCCATGGATGGAGATGGGGGGAGGCGATAATATAGCTTTTAATGTACTTTGCATATCTCTGGCAAGCTGACAGCTAGATAATAGCTGTGTTGCTGCCCAGGTAAAAGAGCAGATGATAAGGTTCAAAATACTTTTCATAACAATGACATATAGTACTTTTCAGAACAATGACATATGGTGCCGAGAATAGGCAGAAGCTGAGGTCAGCATTTAAAATTAGGGTGGTCAGTCATGAAGGGGGAGCCATGAGCAAGGGGGCCATATGACTTGAAAAAATGTAGATGAGCCCTCTGTCTGCTTTGAGGTCTGTGTGAAAGAACGTGCCATGTGGTTTTGGATTAAGAGGTGGAGTAAGAGAAGAGCATGTTGGAGAAGCATAATGGAATGGGTGCCTTAATGGGGGAACAGGTTGTAGCAGCCATAAGGGAAGCAGCAAGCACCTGTGCAGTGCGTAGTCAGGATCCGGCCATGCTGCCTGGGCTAGTGAGAAAGCAGACGCACTGCTGTTTTGGTTGTGCCCGCTCCTGCTGACTGTGAAGCCACCAAGGACTCCATCTTGCCGAACGGAACTCTACCTGGACATGGGACATATGGTGAGAACACTCTCTTAGGACTTGTGCCTTTCCTGAACTTCAACTTGATCCAGTGTTACATGGCACATGCTTTCCTGAACTATTGTATAGAGGCTGAATACAATGTACCCCAGATCCTAAAGGAGAGAGCTGACAGATGGAATGGGGAACTATTGTGCTTAGTTTTGGTTTGTAGCCTTTTGGGGAGAAAGGGAAGTGCTGGGTCTTGTGGAAGCAGGGCTCTGAGCAAAAGATTTCCCAGCACCCCCAAAGGTTGGAATGTTGTAAATAAAGACCAGCTTTTCTCAAGGCTAATTGTTGGGTCCTATACCAAGGTGCCATGTAAACCAGTCCCAGTTTGCTCCATTACAGCCATTTCCGCATTTGTGTAATTTGCTCTCATGTATGCTTAGACAGATAATGTGATCATTATTGCTAAATAGTGAGGTAAGGCTTGTCTGTTCAGGTAACCCTTGCCTGCTGCTTACATTTTCTAAGATCACAGTGGCATAAACAGCTTGCCTATGCTTCAGTACATGGCATTCATTTCGGAGGCCTCTCCTGGAGATTTCCTTGCAAGAGGTAACTCAGGATTTCTGCTTTTTCATTTGGGGTGCTGTGCTATTTTCTAGTTCTTCCTTTAAGCCCATAAAGAATGGGGAGAAAGAAAAACCCCATAATCTCCAGGGTGATTTTAGAAACAAAAGCTAAATTTAGCTGGGATTGGGGTACAAACCTTTATGCATATCAATGGCTGAAAACAATCAGTCTCCAATTTCACTGCAAGGGAGTTTGGGAAATGTGGTCTTTTTATAGTTCCCGTGACACTTTTCTGTCAAACAAGGAAAACAAATGGGATTAATGAAGAGCTAACAACTTTTGATCTTATTGTACAATGAGAATAAGTGCCTGAAATATTTGTATTTATTATGCTGATTGTTAAGTTATACTTGAAGATCAATAAATCAACAAACAACAAGTGTTGGTGAGAATATGGAGAAAAGGAATCCTAGTACACTGTTGGTGGGTACGCAGATTGGTGCAGCCACTGTGGAAAGCAGTACAGAGTTTCCTCAAAAAATCTAAAAGTGGAATGCCCTCTTGACCAGTGATTCCACTTCTGGGAATATACCTCTAGGATCCCAAAACACCAATACAAAAAATATATGCACCCTATGTTTATAGCTGCACTATTTATAATAGCCAAGATTTGGATAGCCTGAGTGCCCTTCAGTAGGTGAGTGCATAAAATAGCTGTGGTATATTTACACAATGGAATATTACACAGCAGTAAAAAAGAAAAAATCCTACATTTTTAAAAAACCTGGATTGACCTGGAGAAAATTATGTTAAGTGAATTAAGCCAGTTGGTGAAAGAAAAATACTGTAAGACCTCACTTATATGTGCAACCTAATGAACATAATAAACCAATGAACAAAATAGTAACAGAGGCTTAGATACATAAAACAGGCTGACATCTGTAAGAACGCACTGGGTGTAGGATGAAATATGGTGAAGGGGATAACCAAAAACATTTATGCACAGACCAGAATGTGGGGCTTGGCTTGAGTTGGGAAGCGGGTGGGGCTGGGTGAAGGTACAGAGACAGGAATAAATGAAGCAGCAAAAAGTATATATATATATATTTTTAATAAAATACAAATAAATAAAAGTAAATACTTAAGAAACATTTTTTAAAGTTTTATTTGAAGATACAACTATCATCATCCATTAAAATTCTATATTTGCATGCCAGTAGATTTTATTTTTCTTGTTTGAAATGCTTAAAAAGTATTAAGAATTTAAAATTTCAAAAAACCAATATGTCCCTGGCTCTGGGCCTTATGTTTGTTTGTGTTGTCAAGTGTCATCTAAGCTCTCAGTTATAAGTGCCAAATTTTTCTCCAGGAATCTCAATAATATTCCGAATCTGTTCCCTTCAATGACAGTTTTTAATTAATTAGTTCTTCTAATCATTTCTTTGATTACACTTAAGAAAGAATATTTTGTTTCTTAAAAATAAAAGTTTATATCCTCATTTTTTAGTCTTCCCATTAGAATCTTCTTTAATAATTAAAGTGGAATGATGCCGAATATTTAAAATATGTCATTGTTTTTTCTTTCACCACAACTTACATGCATTTTTAAGATAATTAATTATCAGTTATCAAATTGTCTTAATTATAGAATATTTTCTTATCATTTTAAGAGACAGCAATTTAAGGTTTAAAAATATAAATAATAAAAATTACGGTATTTTTCATTTCTTTATATGAAAATTTCCATGTGTTTTTGACAGGATGTTATTAAATAACAACTACTTTTCAAGTACTTTCACATTCATTCATTGTGCCTCAAATAAAGCATTTGCTGAGAACACTGTTCTTATGAAAGAGGCTTAAAATTATACTACATCATTCATAAGGCAATTTGGTATAAGCATTTGGAAGCTTTAGGTATTTCCTCATTTCTGTCCAATAATGAGTTCCCAAAGATCTGTTCAGAATTTTTATCACATTTAATATTAATAGTAGCTAGAACACAAGGTTTATTAAGTTACATAAATTCAATAGAAAAATGTTCAATGATTCTTGGTAAACTTATTTTTTCTTAATGTACACAGAATGTCTTTCTATATTTTGCTTTGGACAGTAAACTAATTTTTTTCACTTTTTTAACAAGGAAAACAAGTTTTTATAGTCTTCACTTGTGTGTGTGTGTTACCTTTGTTTTTTCATTTGTGTTCATCTTTTTGTAAATCAAGATTCAATTCAGTTCTTAGCATCCCTTTAGAAGTATTAAATGTGTTAATGTTTTCCTCAATTCATTGTAATTTCAGTTCTTCTCTTAATGTATTTGATCGTTTGAAGTAATATATTAATCCAGAGGTGACTGACTCAAAATGATTCTCATGTAAAAATCTAAATAATAGAATCATTCTGTAGGGAAATGCAATAACTGACCCAAGACCCAGAGATGTCAAGCATAATTACATTATACCTCCATTCTCAGGAACTCCAGGGCAGGTTTCTATTTCTTTCAAAGTAAGATTGGGTACTTGGGATGAGATCTATAAAATATGTGATAGTCCAGTCTCTCATCCACTTTAGCAAACATCTAACATCTTATGCAAGACACAAACTCAAGCATAATACCCTTTTATTTTATTTTAAAGATTTTATTTCATTACTTTTAGAAAGAGGGGAAGGGAGAGAGGCAGAGAGGGAGAGAGACATCAATGTATGGTTGCTTTTCACCTGCCTCCAGCCACAGACCTGACTGGAGACCTGGTTTGCAACCTTGTTATGTGCCCTGGCTGGGGAATCAAACCTTTGACCTTTGGGTTCGCAGTCCGGAGCCTTGTCCGCTGTGCTATCAGCCAGGGCATACCCTTTTATTTTTATCTGGAAGAGTAAAGTTCAAGCTAGAAGAAAAAAAAAGGGGTTTGAAAATGTAGCAAGTTTTGTGGAAAAGAAAAAGCTGTAGGCACCCAGAATAAGCAACTTCAATGGGAAAGGCTCCAGCCAGAAAGAAATAGATTTTTAATAGCATTGCAAAAATTTTAGCATAGCCTGGCAGATGAATGTTTTATGATGCAGATTGTAAAATATTTTATTTTTAATTCAGGAGTGAAAATCAGAGGGACTATAAAACAGTAAGATTCAAGGACTTGTATAAATTACCATCATCAAATGTGCTATCTATCCTCTGTTATTTTTGAGCAGTGACCAGAAGTTAAGTAATTAAGTTAACAGCGTGTGTTTCTTAGTTTGAGGATCAGGCCTCCATGTAACTGACAACTGGTTTAACATATATAGAAAATAAATACATAATTTTGCCAAAGTAATTGATAGAAGTTTCCAAAATATAGAAGCCTAACACCTACTTATTCAAACTCCAGGGACCACTTTTTTTTTTGTTTTTTTTTTTAATCAGTGGCTTCTTCCAGTATTCGCTACATGAATAAGAGTTTAGGCAACAACAGTTTAAGTGGCCTCCAAGTTCCAATTTCCGTCCATCCAAGCTTACTAAGCATTCACTCTATACCCAGCAGCTGTGGCAGATACTACAGAAATCCAAAATATTTCTAATCTCAAGTAACTCATGGTCCAAACAATGTAGTCAGACTTATAAACAAATAACTGCAGTAAAATATTACTAGCAGGATGATAGGAACTTAAAACATTGAGGGAGCAAGACCTCATTATAAAGAAGAAAATGATTATTTCTACCTGCAGAACAGATAGGTAGAGAAAGAAATCTCAGAGTCCAAATGCTTCTCTGTTTGTTTTTCTCTGCTTTCATCAGGGTGGTAAACAAATATTCATGTAGTAAAGCACACTCCTTTGAATTTATAAGGGATTTGGTTCTCACATACATATTTGTTCATTTGGTAACTTTTTCTGAGTCCTCACTTTGTGTATCACAAGACATGAGTACTGGGACCTTGAAGTTATTAAAATGTATTTTCTGATTTCAAGTAAACATGATTTTAAAAATTATTTTTAAAGATTTTATTACTTTTCAGAGAAAGGGGAAGCTAAAGAAGCAGAGCAGGAGAGAAACATTAAAGTATGGCTGCCTTTCACCTGCCTCCAGCCACGGACCTGGCTGGAGACCTGGCTTGCAACCTGGTTATATGCCCTGGCTGAGAATCAAACCAGTGACCTTTGGGTTCTCAGGCCAGTGCCTTGTCCACTGTGCCACCAGCCAGAGCTTTCAAGTAAGCATGATTTTAAGAGAAAATGTAGCATAGTATGGTTTTTAGAACCAAATGATGACATGACATTATTTAAAGCACCCCACTTTCAATATCCTTCTTCTTCTTCTTCTTTTTTTTTTTTTAATATTTTATTACATGATTTTTAGAAAGAGGGGAAGGGAGAGAGGCAGAGAGGGAAAGAGACATCAGTGCATGGTTGCATTTCACCTGCCTCCAGCCACAGACTTGACTGGAAACCTGGTTTGCAACCTGGTTATGTGCCCTGGCTGGGGAATCGAACCTGCGACCTTTAGGTTTGCAGGCCGGCGCCTTAACCACTGTGCTACCAGCCAGGGCTCAATATCCTTCTTACACAGCCCACAAGATCCCTGAATTTGGTAACATACAGCTGGACCATGCAGAGTGGGTGTCTCCCAGTCTGCCCTCTTGGGAGTGCAAGTTCAGTGCTGGGTAGGGACAAATGGTTCTGACAGGTGAATGGGGGCCATTGTCAAATTCAAAGATGCACAGGAAAGGCTAATACTGCACTCCTATGGAATTCAGGTGCTTGTTTCCCTTTCTTTATCTTATTTTCAATTTTTTTCCCTCCGTGTGTGCTCCTGTCACACCACGTGATTTAGTATGAATGTGCTTGCCAACACTCATCCCAATGGAAAACACATGTAACTTATCAGCTAATATTACAAATGCTGCCCTGTGTTACCTACTGACTAGATGAAAACAATTACTTGATTTCTCATGTATTGTATTGCACTTATTTGTTAATATATTGGACCATAAAAACCTAGATCTTGTTAATGATTAAATTAAAAAATGTCTAAACAGAAACTTCAAACAAGACTATGGAGTACAATCTGTTCACAGTGATATTGTTTCATTTTTATGTTCATCTTTATTGCTTTTTGAGAACTATTAACACAGATTTAAATTAAAGTTGAAATCTTATTTGTTCTTCAAAACAAACCTTTCTTCTAACTTAAAAAAACATGTACACGTTTTTATCAAATGTGGTAACACGCAAAGTATCTGAATTGTCCAAATCCTAAATAATTGAAACATGATAAAGCATTTAACTTGTCCTAGTAGGTCCTAAAAGATAATAAGTTCAATTCCAAGCCAGGGCAACATAACCAGGTTGCAAGCCAGGTCTTCAGCCAGATCCATTGCTGAAAGGTGAAAGACAACTATACATTGATATTTCTCTCCTTCTCTGCCTCTCTCCCTTCCCCTCTCTCTGAAAATAATAAATTAAAAATCTTAAAAAAAAAGGATAATAAGCACATTTCCAATTTAATTTTCTATTGTTACATTGTAGACTAACATCATCAGATGAAGTAGATTGATTGCAAAAATGTCTCTAATTTTTCAGTGCTCTCTACACCTTACACCTATTACTTTTGAAATATGACTTTGAAGCAACTTTTATTAAAAGGTGGAATTTTTACCCAACTTTTGAATCTGCTTTGGTCTTTTCACATGACTTAACCAATAGAATTTGATGCATGTAGTGTGCCCATTCTAAGCCTGGACATCAAAAGCACTATGCACCTGCGCTCATCCTTGGGAAAATACCCTGTTACCTTGATACCAAGCACAGTCTTCCTTACTTGAAAAAGCTTGAGAACTCTTCAGGAATGAACAAGCTGTCCTAGCTGAGGTCTATGAGTCACCTGTCATTAGCCACCATTTTACAACACTAAATTAGTATTGTTTGTATCATTGCATTATAGATGGTTGATATCAACTCTCTTATTTGTTTTTAGTATGATTAATTATAATGAGCATGTGCTGATACTATGGGTGGCAAACCATATGTTTTTCAAATAATGAAAGTTAAATTTGAATGTGATAGCTATTCTATGACTTTTAAAAGTTCAAAAGGGTTGAAGTTACCTGAGACATCCCAGTTTGCAAAGACATGACAAGAAAATAATATAGGACAGAAGGAAAATGTGGTAATCAAGGATTCACAACAAAAAAATTTTTTTTTTCCTTCCCCACAGACAACTTTCTAGAGGGCAGATACTTTCTTGTGCTTGCTAATAGTATTTTCCTGTCATTGAGCCCGAATATCTCCACACTTTGGGTTCTACTGCCCAGAGCCAATTGAATAATACTAATTGTTTTGTTACATCAGAGTATTTGCCAGCAGTCCAACTATGTCAACAACCCATTTTATTGTTGCTATACCTAAAGGGAACAATAAGAAATAAGTAATTTTCTTTAAGTGATTTTGCATGTTCATTTAATCAACAAGAGTTCATAGAGTATCTAGCTCTTTGTATACACTATATGTACTATGCCATGCACTGAAGATAAATATACATATCATACTTTACTATATTTATGTATCACTTATTAGGGGCTTACATTATTTAAATTACTGTTCTAAAGTTCTTTATAGACATTAAGTAATTTGATCTTCACAACAACCCTGTGATGTATGTATTTCTGTGGTACAGATGAGGAAACAAAGATATAGAGACATTAAAGTGACTTGTCCAGTGTCAATATACAAGTATTAGGTGTCACAGCTGCTATTGGAACACACACATTCTGGTTCCAAAACGGATGACTTCAACATCTGGATATGTTCTTTCTAAAGTTAAACAAGCAAACCAACAAAATGCCCTTTCCCTAAATGTGTCAGAGACAACTAAACCATTAGAGGGGAAAAAAGGATTCCTGTTAAAATCATGGTGTTCTCTAAATATTGTACAAACTGACTCAGACTTGGCAGTGAAAAGAACTAAGGTTGTTTCAAAGGGGACATATACACTAGCCAGACATAGAAAGAGGCAAAGTCAGAGAGCTCATTAAGAGAAGAAGCTGCTGCAGAATTGAAGGAACTCGGGAGCATCCCAGGAGCACAAAGCCAGCTTGAGGTAGGGGGATGTGGTGATGTTAAGAATGGGCCAGATGCAATAGAAAGCAGATCACAAAATGTCTGTGTGCTGTGCTGAACCCTGGCTTACTTACATCTGACCTGTATTTGTTTTTTATTCATGTAAATTTGGGGTAGTTTGATAACTAGAGGAGATTTAGTTCGATTTTTGCAGGAACTGAGGCAGGAAAAGATGCACAGTGAGTAGCATAAGTGGAAATGATCAGAGATTGTGTTTAAAGCTTATTTTGAAGTTAAAAAAGGGACTTGGATCTTGCCTAGGTGTGTCAGAAAAAAGTCAGGGTGTTGCCTTCATTTTCTGGCTTGGGCAATTGGGGACGCTGTGTCTCCTTTCATTATTTGTGGAGGAGAAGAGATCCGGTGACAATAGACCTTGTGAACTAAATACATATTTAGTTCCTGGGTCCAGATTTCCAGCTTGTATTAGCAGTATGGCCTAAAATGGAGATACTGTTAGTAATGTACAGGGTTATTGTGAGAATTAAATAGATAATATATGTGAAACAATCAGTCCTTTTTTGTAAGATATGGTTAATAATGTTTAAAAATTAGTTATCTTTTTGGCAAACAAGCAAAATGCCATTGTTTTGAATAATTATTTATTTATGTTTAGAGTATAGGTTAAAGCTGAAGAATAGTTGAGATGCTTATGAGGCAGAGGATAGGAAAAGATGTAAGTTTAATTGAACTAGCAAATAAGTGGTAATCGAAGCAAAAGGACTAGTTGAGAACTTACAGGGAGATTAAAAAATCAGATAATAGGGCCAAGAACTCAAGCCTCAGAACACTGATATTTAAAATAAGGAATCCAAATGTCCACTAAATTTGGGGCATAGAAGTTACATTGCCACTTGCAAAAATAGCTTGGTGGAGTCAGAACCAGTTTCATGGGCATGCAACCTGTGTAGTCTTTCACAGTCCCACGCCCATGTAGTTTGGTTTAATGCTCATTTGGTTGATGCTATGCTGTCTATATTTAGAGTTCTTAGTAATTTTAAGGTTGAGTGTGTGCTTTGTAAATGCCTTAAGTCAGTGTGTGAGGGCAAACTCATACCCCAGACTAGATGGCTTAAACAAAATAAATGTATTTCTTAAGGATGAGTTAATGAAGTTATCTTATCCGGGAATCCTTGGAAGATGTTAATATAGGACTGACTCCATCGGATAGATTCTCTTAACACTCTCTTGTTAATGGAATTGTGTAAAGAAACTAACTCTCCTCTGATCCAGGTATCTGTGAGATGTCTATATAAAAGCTCCAACCCTGTGATGTCAGGTTGAAAAATGGCTTCTCTAAAGCCTCTTCCTTTGCCACTCCCCATTTTCCCTGTTCCCCTTTTCCTTCCCCCAATAAACTCGTGGTTTAACTCCACAGTGGTCTCCAGGTGTGATTTCTCTGAGCAAGGCTGACCTTACACTTTCCTTTGTGTTCATAAGCCTCCTGTTTCTTCTATGTGTCCTCATTTTCTCTTCCCAAAAGGACACAGGTCCTATTGAATTAGGGCCCACCCCTATTGCCTCTTTGAATGCTATCAATAGTCATATCTGAGATAATGGAAGTTAGCACTTAAACATTTATTTTGAGGGAACATGATTCAGTTTATAATGGGAAGTGTGATGAAAAAAGTGGAGGATGTGTGTGAGCAGCTGTGATACACTGGGCGTGGCTAGAGCTGGCACGGGAGGCTATTGGATGAGTAGACACGTAAGTGCCTTCAAGCTGAGCTACCCAAAGTCCTGTGGTTGTTGGCCTATCACTGGCTTCCAGATTGACAGCCATAGCGGCTACAGGAAGAGGATGCTCCTCAAGGGGGCAGTGCTGAGACCCTCTGAATCCATATATGTGGCATCTACACATTAACTTGGGTCTGAGTGCAAAACCGTCTACTGTGTTTTAACAAAAACTGTTACTAGTAAATTCTTACACAATACAAGCATCCATAGGACAATGCTAAAAATCATGTGAGGGAGCTGTTAGAGTTCTTCAACATTGCAACTCAAGCCTATCAAGCTTAGAGAATAGAAATTAAGTTTAAAGATCATCAGATTAAATAGCAAAGAATACTATTTTCATAAAATGATTTAGATAAAAAAGTAACCAAAATGGTAACCAGTTTTCAAATTAATTTTATTTGTCATTGACGATACAATGATAAACTACATTAACTGGCACTTTGAATTATACACATGTCAGGATGTAAATTTCGGTTTCTTGTACAACCTCCACAGGCTACAGGAAATGTAAACATTAAAATGCCATTGTATACATTTACATCTAATATTAAATTCAGATTGACATGAAATCATGTGTGTGAAGAAGTGATATGTCTTAGAATTATTGTTCCACAAGAATCATCAGCTTCAGAAGTACCAAAATGTATATTTCAAAATGATTCATCAGAACTTATTTGAATATTGTCATCACATATAAAATACACTTAATAGCTCTAGTAACAGTTATATCATCAGAAAGTTCCTTCTCAAAATGAAAAAATCATCAAATATTCCCTGCCATCTTCCATTTGCCAAGAAAAACTGGTATCACTATGAATTATACTAGTTGAAAATAAAATTGCTAAGTGCATAAATTTTGATGACCAGATAAGTGAACTTGCAGAATAGTGAGTCAGAGAAATCCTACTATCAAGATGTCAATATATGAAACTTTATTATTCATTGTAGTATATAATATTGACACTAAAATAATTATTTTTCAGTTAGTAAATTCATGTTTCACTATTAATACTACTATGTTTTATAAATAATAATATATATATTTTTTAATTTAAAAAATATTTTATTTATTATTTTTAGAGAGAGGGGAAGGAAGAGAGGCAGAGAGGGAGAGAAACATCAATGTATGGTTGCTATTCACAGGTCTCCAGCTATGGACCTGGCTGGAGACCTGGCTTGCAACCTGATTATGTGCCCTGGCTGCGAATCGAACCAGCAACCTTTGGGTTTGCAGGCCGGCACCTTATCCACTATGCCACCAGCCAGGGCTTTAATAATAATATATTTTTAAGGAAAAGTTTTATATCTTACTACTTTTAATAATACTTTTTCTAATTGAAAAACAGGCTGTTCCATTTTCACTTCACACTGGGACCTGCAAATTACATAGCTAGCCCTAGTTGGAGTAGTAGATTGGAATGAATTCAAAGAAAAGGAGGTGAAGAAGCAGAGACAGAAATTATAAATGACTATTTTATGTTGTCTCTTTCTATTCTGGATAGCACAGACCTGCACAATGCAATGGATTAGAGACATGGAAAAGACAACATATCACAGGAAGCTGAGGCTAAAGAGGGTGTGTTGTTGTAAGATGAGAGCTAATAGATCAGGTTTGTGGCCATATGAAAGTAATCCAGCAGAAAAGGAAAAATCAATATTGTAAAATAGAGAGGTGAAAGGCGGAATGAAATACCTAGAAGGCAAGGTAGGAAGGGATCCAGATCACAAATAAATGAGTTAGTCTTTGAAAGGCTCAGGGGCACGTTATATTTTTGTTCTAGAAGGGAAGGGAAAGATGGTTGAAAACAAGGCAGCTGAATTGGCAAGTTTAACAATTGGTAGGAGAAAAAAAGAATGGCTACATTTTTCCCTGTGATAATTCATAAGTGACTAAATTTGGATTTCAATGCAGTGATGGAGCCACACTGTACTGAAGTATTGTGTTCTTTTTTTCTGTCTGTTTTCTTTTCTTTTCTTTTCTTTTTTTATTGTTGTTGTATTACATCCTTCGCCTTTTTTGTTTTCTTGATAGTGTGTTGGAGGTGGATAGCTGACAGAGTACTAAAGGTTTGAAATACAGTAGGAAATACACAGGAGAGTTTTTCAGGAATATTAGGTAAGCTTATCTTTGTCACCCATGACTATAAGACATAAATATTTGTTGCCACATTTGTGCACAGTTGTACAACTTTGTTTTGTTTTGGTTTGGTTTGGTTTGGTTTGGTTTTCAGCAATTTTCAGAAGCCTAGTATAGGAATAGAAATATTGGGCAGTTAAAATGCTTTGTGGTTGGATGTCTTCAGACAGTTTTGGATCAAGACCATAGATAACAGTTGTAGCTCACAAAACATTTTTAAAAAGTGGTTGAACTTATGGATCACAAGGTCAAGTATGAAGAAATAAAAGTGAAAATATATGAGGATTAATTTATTGAGAGAAAATTGAAAGTAAAGGGACTGAAGTCTTAATGAAGTCAGAAATTATGTGGCAAAAAAGGGGACGAGAAACCATGAGAAGATTGAGGATCAGAGCTGTAACGATTGAGTTTTTAAGATTTAAGAAACAAGCTAGATCACAAAAATGATCAAGTTTGATCAAGGTTAAGTAGGGAAATAAATAAAATAAAATAAAATAAAAACCTGAAACTAAATTTTCATAAGTAACCCTTTTGTATAGCTGAGTTCAAAAGCAAAATATAACTATATTTACCATCTTAAACAAACTTGGAATTCCTTAAAACTAACAATTAAATTAATTCTCATTTTTTGTATGTTCCTTATCTAAATTTATCACAAAACTCTCCCACGAAGAAAAAACAAAAAGAAGAAAACCACAAGCCCTTATTATGGTCAACTACATCCGTCTGCATCTGAGGTTGATTTTGCTTCCCCAACTAAAAATTATTGGGACACTCTGAGTTCATCTACATGTCCATGAATTGGAAAACATTTAGTTAATGGCAAGTTAAAAAATTATGCACCTCTTGGGGGGTCACACACAGGAAAAGCCTGTACCTTGAGACTATATACTTGAGAAATTTTTCGAATTAAGAGCCTAAGCATGAGAATTTCTTGGAATTTATAAACCATGGGATTTAGAACCTAAAGTAAAAAGAAGTCAGTGTTATGGAGGTATCATAAAAGAAGAAATATAGCAACTTCTGTGTTTTATTGCGTATTGATGAGAGCATATCTTTTGAATTGAATTGTCCAACTCGGGAAGGTAATAATGGAGAGAATTTGTCTGACAGTAACTTCTAAGGCAACCTAAAATCAATAGAGAAAATATTAGAAAAAAACATCATAATGAGACTGCACATATTGTGAGCATAAGGCAAACAAGGAATTCAGATTTAATAGCAACTTCTTGAGATTTGTGCTTGAAACTTTTTAATGAGAGAAAATGGACCAAAGGATGAAATCGGTTAACCTGATATGAACTTAGCTGTACTTTCTTGAAAATAAACCACTGGAGGGACCATCCCACTACAGGTAGAAAGAGACAGAAGGGCATTTTACTCAGAAAAGTTATTTCATCCAGAAGGTGAATAAAGATGCCATCTTGAGGACCACACAGCCGGGTGATCTGTTCTCTTTAGGTTGCTAGACATTGAATCGTCAAGGGCAGTTTTAGTCCAAGAAATATTTACAGCGAACTCTGCAGCTGAAACAGATGTTAGAAAGGAGAGTAACTTTCTTCAGAAGCAGTTTTTACAAATGCTAATCAACTCTATAGCAAGAAGCAGTCACGGTATCACAGAAATAAAAGCTCTAGATAAAAATAGATAAAGAAAGCTCTGTCACTAGACTAAGCCCACCAGCTATATAGAAATGAGGGAGCAATAAATATGGTGAAAGGGGAAAAGTAAGAGATTCTGAGCATGATGGACGGAGAGCAAAAGTCCTGGGAATAAGACCTCTTACTGGAGCTTCCTGTATCATGAATTTTGAAATTTTGTAGAAGACAGCAATAGCACTTTGAGAAAAGATACAGTGTGAAACATATGCTGCTTGCCTCCACCCCTACCAATAAGATTGCATTACTGAAAACATATAACTTCTTGGTGAGATATTGAGTTTCATTTCAGTGAACTCTGGTCTTCTGGCATTGACTGACCTCATGGAAAACTAAACAGCAATAATGTCTTCATATACTGCCTTTGCCCAAATTAAATTGAGTCTCTTACCCTGGTCTTTTACAATAGAGAGGACAGGATTTGGGGAAGAAATTTTTTGAGGGAAGAACAGAAATAACTGCTTCAAATTTTAGTTTCTGGCTTGCTTTCTAATTTGGGTGTCTAATGTATGTTACACTGGGATAACCTTCACCATCTAATGTACTATTTGAAATCTGAGAAATGAGCAACCTGAGACAATTTAAAGCCTGTGGTCTTAAAGGAATCTTTCCCACATTTGTGGAAGACACACAAGTGCTTAGAAACACCTTTGTTTTTGTTTTTGTTTTCAATTGTCTACTGATCTTTGATTTCTGAAAATTACTTTTATAGCTTTCAACTTATGTTTTATGTAATACCTTTTTTCAAATATGAGCACTTTTTTTTTCCTTTGAGACTCTTAATTTTAAGCATTTTCTATTTCTCTTCTGATTTTTTTCATTGTATTTGCTTTAGCCCTTGCCTTCATCCCAGAAGTTTTCTTGAAATGCATGATAATTCTTAGTTCTCAACTTATATATAAGGACAAGCCACTCAACACTGATGGGAAAAATGGGTGCTGCTTTAACACTGATCTTCAGTATATAGTGAGTGGGTAGGTAATCAAGTCTTTTGATGGTGAATCTCAGATGCCTTTATCCTTTCTTTTAGGTCAATCATTCTGTAAATATCATTATTTCCTTTGGGTTTATAAACCTGAATGCCAGATCTTGGAAGTTTAAATGGGATAGAATGTGTTTTATCATATTCAGAAGCATGACTATTGCCTATATTCTGCCCTATGTAAGCCTGTTATACCCAATGTCCATGTACCATGAGATTCTAGGATGTGTCCTTTCAGAAATGAACCTTTACTTCAGTCGTCCATCAGTATAGGAATATATAACAGCATGGCCAAATTGGTGGGGGCAGGAATCTAACTCTTCTTTATTCAAATTTTCAATCACTTCTGCTTTCACACTTTCAGCTCCATCTGGTTCAGCATTCTCTGGTGGTCCCATGGCTGAGTCTTCTGAGTTCTGCAGTTCAAGTCTTGCTCCTTGTTGGCTCCCATCACACAGGATGTTAACTTTTCCTTTTCTCAACTGCAAATTGAGTTACTCAGCAGCTGACCTCTCTTTCCTAAATGGCACTTGTCAGTCTGTTATGATACTCTCTCCCATTCCCTTGACCTTTTAAATCACTTTTTCATTTTTAAACCTTTCAAAAGAGAAAATGGAGAAATAACACATTTGTTCAAACTTCCATATTTAACTCAGTATTTCCTTTACTTATTAACAAATACTTCTGATAGCAATTGTGATGACTATCAAGTGAGATTAAGGTAATTCATAGTTTTATATAAACATTTACTCACATAATAGAATATTTCCCTGAACAAAAGAAAGTTAAATTCTTTGTCTTCATTACCATCTCCCCGATAGGAAAATAAATTTATTTACAGGGAATTTTCTTAATGAGTAAAGTCCTCATTACTTTGCACAAATATTTCAGGAACTTCTCCACATTCCTACCAGACTCATTTACCTACTCAAATAGTACTTTACTTATATTACTGTAATAATTTTCTTAAAATATTACAAGCTCTTGTTCAATTTTACATTTTTCTTTTGTTATTAAATGTCTGAGATGATAACAGCCTTTTCTTGTCCACCAATTCAATCTCAGTGTATAGCAAACACTTGGGGTACATATTAAACAATATTTATTTGTTGAATAAATAGCCTATGTTCCTTCCATTTACTTATTGATTCATATAGCTTGTTGAAACCTTTAAAAAAAGTAGACCTAATTATAAATGATTGAAAAAGTTAAGTCAATGTACAATTTATAAACTGAATATTAAATTAGTTAATCCAATATGCTATTTCAACTGAGATTTACAGTTCTTACAATAAAGTGGTATTGAGTAACATTATAAGCAATGAGATAAATTACAATATTTGCATTTCATTTATATTCTCTGTACTATGCTAGATTCTGGGTTCTTCTGTGCCCTTTGGAAAGATAACAAAAGCTATAATAAAAAGGAACTGAGAGGCATCAAGCAATCTTTTTTGACATAGGAATTTTGCTTGCATGCATATAGATATGCAACATGCAATGTGTTTTTGAAATTCATCTTCATAGTGTTTTTTTTGAGTGATACATAAAGCACATTCCAAATGTCCATAGAAATTTAGACAGTTTCTAAAATTTAGTACCATGAAACACACACTCTCACATTTTTACTCTTAACACATGAAGTGATTTTTGAATACTTATTGGATATATACTTTAATTAATAGTATCACTTTTAGGTACATTAAAACCAGCTGAGTGTTTTAAGAGTGACTTAGAACTGAGAGAAAAGTCACCAAAGACAACATGTTGTGTGACTACATTCCTATGCAATGTACAGAACAAGCAAACCCATTGCAGCAAGTAAATTAGTGATTGCCTGCATGAGATGAGGATGAGAATGCAAGGGATGCAGAGTGACTGCCAGCTCATGTGCCTGCGTTTCTTCTCCAGGTGACAAAAGTGTTTCAAAATTTGACTTCAGTGATCATTGTACAACTCTGTAAATAGATGAATATTCATTGACTTGCACACTATTGAATTGTGAACTTTATAGAATGAGTTACATCTCAATAAAAATGTCTAAAGAAAGAGTGACTCACAGCTTATATTTCTAATTATATTACTACACATCTACCTTTCCATTAGTGTAAAGAATAATTGCTGCTATGGGGTTTGTTGTTCCTTTGTTCATTGATTTGATGCTACTATTAATTAAAATGAATCCTGCAATGTTTGATATTGTCAAGCATGTAATTGGTACTTTTCGACCTATGATCATCCTTAAAGTAAGAATAAATCATTTTTTATTTACTCAAATAAAGCTTATTAAAATCTACTAATTCATTTAGCTTATGAGTCATTTTGGAACACAGAGAGCTATTAAAATATATTTCATTTAAATGATTAAAAGAAAATGTATTTAGATAAGTCATTATAATATTTATTTAAATGATTTTAAATTCTATTAATTGTGTAAAATAGTAACTAAGATTTAATTTGTTTGATTTTTCCAATGTAGTATTTAACTACTGTTATTCTTTCTCAAATATCAGAAAAAATTAATTATGGGTACACTACCTACTATGTGCCACATATTATGAGTTCTGTCCAGATAAAGCCCAGCCATTATTAATATAATTAAAATGGTTTGTGTGACATTGACTGGCAGCCAAGGAATGTGCATGTGTGAACAATGACAACTTCACTGTACTAGTAAGTGGGGGCGGTCGGTTCCATTGAGTGAGTACATGTACTGTTTGGCTGTCACATTCAAAATGACTGAGCAAGTGGAGCAATGAATCTTCATCACATTTTGCATTAAAGTGGAACATTTCCACGTGGAAGCTATCCAGATGATTCAGAAGTCCTCAGCTACAGGCACCTGGTGATTGGCAGCTTCATCACCAAGTGTGTCCACTTATGCATCACATTTTGTACAGAGATTTTTTGCAAAACACCAAATCACTCAGGTGACTCAGCACCCTTACAGCCCAGATTTGGTGCTCTGTGATTGCTGGCTTTTCCCAAAACTAAAATCACCTTTGAAAGGAAAGAGGTTTCAGACCATCTATTAGATTCAGGAAAATATGACAGAGCAGATGATGGTGATTGGGGGAACTGTGTGAGGTTCCAAGGTGCCTACTTTGTACATTGTTTCTTGTATTCTGTATCTTCTTTAATAAATGTCTCTATTTTTCATATTACATGGGTGGATACTTTCTGGACAGAAATGTTGATTCCTTAAAGGAAAACTTTGCTTGCTTATTTTTATTTTAAACTTCAGTTGACATGTGAGTACATTATTGAGTTAATTTCTGCCTACTTATTGTCATATGAGTATGTCCCACACATAGAGCAGAGCATCAAAAACAAATTCTAAAGGTATATTAACTTTTACTGACTGGTAATTTTATTCTTCGTACTAGGCATTGCAATCGCTTTACTACAACAATTTAAAGAATGTCTCTAGTGTGTTTGATTTTTTCAAGATATTTTCAGGTTTAGGTCACATTTGGAATAAATTTCATTATCTTCAAGGTTTGTTGCTGAGACATCAACATCTTATTAAATAGTGCTTGAAATATGTTATATTGTTTTAGAAAGATCAGGTGCAGGAATTAACCTTTATGTTCAGAAATACTTGAGTAAAACCCACAGGTTTACTTATCCCCACTCCTCCAACCCCCACTCCAGGAAAAGAAAAATAACTCACATCTCTGTTTCTGGCACTTCTGGCACTTCTATCTTTTGTGCTCTATTCAGATATAGGAAAAACAGAGGAAACAAAATTACTTGGAACAAGGAAGAGGATAATTATTCAGTAGAACAAGGAGGAAGAGATGGTAAACCCTCTACTTCAGGACATTTTGTTGGTACTGATGCAAAATCCACGGACAATATTGTTTGATGATGGGGATTCACGGGAGAGGTTTTGACCTTCCTGCAAAGTATATCAGAAAAGCTTAGGCATAGCACAAACATATTTCCCCCTTCAGAAGCTTGTCAACTACCAAGTCCAAGTACACTTCTGTGCCATATTTTATCAGCATTTGAGATGTCATAATAAAGCAAACATTGGAGATGCCAAATGTTAAAAGACCTCTGTTATTTCCATCTTGGGTATAAAGAGCAGTAGCAGTTGTATTTTCCTCTTCAGTGCTTCCTCAGTCATTAGCTAATATTATATTCCTTTTCCTTTTCTTTTTTAAATGTTTTGTCTGGCTGCATACTGTTTGCATTTTTATTATAGCTTTTTCTTAATTAACATTTTCATTACATTCAGTGAGAAAGCATGCATAATTTTAAAAAATATTGGTCCTATTTAGACTATGCCAAACCTTCTTAGCCCTGCTACTCACCCAATTTCTGGAGATTTACAGATTAGTAAAACAGTGGACTCTTTCTTTATTATTTATGTTAACTTTTTCTCTTTTTTATTTCCACCCTTAATGTTGTGATATTTATAAAATAATCAGACATGTATATTTCACTTTAACAATCATGTTTTAGTATCGCTATTTAAATTTATCTAACATTGATCATAATTAAATACTCACTAAATCCTTCTCAACTTTCATTTATTTCTTTTATTAATTTACCAGTACACAACAAGGCACAGGCTGCATTAGAACTAAAGAAGAAAGAATGCTTAACACATAAACAAATGCATAAAATCAAATACAGACCTTACAAAAACTATATTTTATGAAATTACCAATGGTTTTATAGTTTTCTTTTTATCATTAAAACATTTTGTATCAACAAGTATTGATCTCATAGCTCTAATATATGTGAATATTTTAAAGTATGGCCTTTCCATTTGAAGTGGGGAAGTGTGTTGATCTTAAATACTGCCCAGTGGACTCCCTCATTTTGCCTTCTCTTTTCTGAAGACACTTACTAGGAAAAAGAATGGAAAAATATTGTCTGGTGGTCAATTCTCCATGGTGTTTTTATGTATCTGTGACAGCTTTTTTTTCAAGACTACCTTTCCAGTGATGTTTGTGAATCAAAAAACCTCAGAAAATAAAACTTTATCTTCAAAGCAAGTTAGAGGAGCAGAAAGTAGAACTATTTCCTGACCAGGATAATAAAAATAATGTCTGATGCTAGACCAAAGCTTAGGTAGGCTTGTTTAAGCTCTCTTTATAAAATTGGGAGTTTCCTCAGCTATGACACAACCCCACTTAGTACACCACCTACCTGTGCCCACCTCTGCATCTCCCCCACATAGAATTTGTCACTCAGACTGTCAGTGTCATGATTAATAATGTTCTTTGTCTCTGAGCCAGGAGTCTTGTATCTCCTGAGCATCTTTTATAAAATTGTGATAGCCTAACTTGCTAGCTTGCAAGTATGTTTTTCAAGATCTCCTGTAGATTTCTTCTCTGTGAAGTTATCATTTTCCCAATTTTATGCAGATTCTGGAAGAATATTATTCTTTTTAACATATATATTTAAACTATTAACACAAAAATGCTATCTTTTAATTTCTCTACAAATTTTATATCTGTGGTATAAATTGTGAAAACTATAGGTGCTGCAAAAACATGGTCATATACAGAAAGTACAGACATATTTAATTATATTATTTTAACAGAAAATTATATAGAGACTTACCTGTACAGATAGGGCTGTGCAAAGCAAGAGATATCACACCATATTTACATTTGGAGGAGCTATCTCTTAGGATAACCAAATTCTTATTGAGATAAAAAGCCATATGATCTCACTTATAAGTAGAACCTGATGAAGAAAACAAGCAAAATAGAACCAGTGACATGGAAATAAGGAACAAACTGACAGCGACCAGAGTGGAGAGGGGAGGAGATGAAAGGGGAAAAGAAGGTGAAGGGTCTATCTAGTCAAGGAGCAATATAAAGGCCCCATAGACATGAACAACAGGTTGGGCATGGACTGAGGAAGCAGGGAGTGGTAGGGGAGGCAGGGGAAAGCAATGCGGGGAAAATTGGGACAACTGTAACTGAACAACAATAGAATTCAGAAAAATAGGAAAAAATGTTGCTGATGACATATTCTAAAAACCTATGTGGTTTTAACAGGCTCAAGACAACAACCCTCAAACATTCTCTGGAAGAAAGGCTTCCTGGAAATAAAAACTCACCCATGCTCTTGCTAAAAACTGGAAACAGTCAGCTTCCTGTGGCAAACCAGAATATTAAATTAAATTTCATTGGAACCCTAAATTTCCATCACTTAGCAGAAAATATAAATTGTAATACACAGGAGGATTTTAATCACATTAATAATGTTAGTTGCAACTCTCCTAATACCTGAGTAATGTAACAAAGAACTCTACAATTTAAAAACAAAAGTCTTTTGTTTCAAAACATAATTGAGCACATGCATTTTAGGTTTGAAAGCACACTGTACTCACTTATTTTCTGGGAATGAAAAATCATTAGATTGGCTAGTGTCTGCATTTCATAAGTCGGTAAAAAAATATGCTTCCAAAGTAAAATTCAAAAATACAGTTATCTATATTCACTATACTGTGCATTAGATCTCTAGAGTTTATTTACTGATAATTACAAGTTTGTATTATTAAGAAACAGTCAAATGTAGGTCAATAAAAAAAATAAAACTTGTACTTCACAGGACAAGATGGCATAATGGAAGTTAGATCCATTTTTCTACCTGAAATAAATAAAAAGTCAGACAAAATATATGTATAATTAATGGTTTTCAAGGCGTTGCACATCTGGTAATGAAGTTTAATGATCCTTAAGGGAAAATACTGAAGGGAGTCTTGCAATTAGCTTAAAATACTGTCTGGAGTGAGTTTCTAGGCCACAGTGCCAGGACGGGTCATCAAGTGGAGCTCAGAGATTTTCTGAATTGAGGAACCAGAGCTGGAACTCAAACTCTGGAAAGAATAAGAAAGCTAGAATTTATAGGGCAGAATAAAAGAGATGAGACAGCTAAATCAAAAGAAAACCCTAAAAAGCTGCAAAGGTGCCACAACTGCTTCCTAGCAAGGAAATGCATGTGAGGAAATCAGCCCAGTATCGAGAAAGGCTGATTTTGCAACACCTTCTTTTGACATGGAGAACCAGGTGACTTCCATTAGAATGGCTGGGCCTTCATTTCCAAATTATAGCAGCAGGCCCATGACTCATCTCCAGTTATGACCTTCTTGAGGAAATCGGGTTCATTAGTAGCTGTTTGAATCAAGCCATTTGCAACCACAGCATGATGTTCCTTCTGCTCTAATAGCAGAAGCCATGATACTGTATCAAAATCTTGGACACCGTTTTCGGAATCCTCAGATCATCCCTGAGTTCTCATATGTCAGTCACCGATATTTGTTGATTTCAGCCTGTACACATTCTACATTCTCAGGTATCTGCTTGCTGCAGACCTTCCAGAATATGGATCACTTTCAACAGATTCTCAACCATCTTTGAAACATTTGTCTCACACTTTTATTTCATTGCAATCATTATATCATTCCCAAAAGCCTTCTCAATCATCTGAATAGTTTCTGCAAATGAATGTTCAAGCTTAATGCAAAATTTGATGCAGATTTGTTGCTCTGCTCGGTCATTTTGAATACAACAGCCACACAGTACATATGCTTACTCAACGGTATCTACCACCCACACTGACTAGTACAGTTAAGTCAGTATTTTTCATACATGTACATTCCAGTTCACCCTCCTTGGCTGACAGGTACATTGATGTCACACAGACCTTTCTTATTATATTAACAATGGCTAGACTTTTTTGGGACAGATAATATATTTAGAAATATTTGAAATATTATGAGCTACTGAGGAAACACAGCACAGTTATGCAAATCTCTCAAGTTTAAAGTTGCTGCTAGGATGAACAAGTTAACACAGGTCCTGATATTTT